>JBBPOC010000402.1:0-18098 GCA_038091235.1 Tylopilus rubrobrunneus | reverse complement strand
CAGATCGTCCTTCCATTGCTGGGTCGTAATACTCTGGCCCATGAATCGCTGCACGTAATGTTTCACATACGGCAAAAACACGTCCAACCCGCCGAGCGTCCTCTCTACCCCGAGCCGCGTCAACCGCCCGTCAAACGCGAGACGAAATTACAATACGCACCAATATGCAGCAAGAAATTGGCCCCCTTGTCGTACGGCACGTCACTATAGGCGTCGTCCGGGTCTTCGCCCTTGGCGAAATCGATCTGCAAGCGCTGGTATTTCGGACGATCGGCGTACCGCGCCAAATCGTCGTCAAGCGATTTGCGCCCGATCAAGAACGAGAACCCGCGGTGGGCAGGCGTTTTGAGACGTTCTTGCAGCAGACGTTCAATGTACGTCGTCCAGCCTTCGTTGAGCCAAAAATGCGTCGCATTGGCTTGTCTAGGGAGTACAGTCAGTGTGACGGATTGAATATCGGGATGGACGAACGTAACACCGTTGCCGAACCACGAGTGAGTGATCTCATGCACAACGACATCAACGAGGCTTCTGTCGCCCGTGAGCAGCGCTGTACCACACGTCAGTCTGCATGCAGGGACCCGAAACGCCTCTCTCACTCGGAGTGACAAACGTGAGGCACGCGTTTTCCTGCCAGACGCGCGTGAGTAACGCGAGCGTTATCGCCTTACTCGGAAACGCACCATGCCTCCATATGGGAACGAAGGTGGTAGCACCAACAGGTCATACACACCAAATTTGTACTCGGTCGTGATCTTCTCCTCCTCAGCCAAGAATCTACCACGCATCGCAATTAAACTGCTCATAGAAAGCAAACAGGCTGACCTGGGTGCGTCTTCATTGAACTCGTACCACGCCAAGTCCACGACTTCAGGTTCAGTCCATACACCGCTCGTCCACGTCTTTCCCTCGGGCACTTTGAATGCGCGAAAGACGACGTTTCCCGAGGCGATGGCAAGGAGGTAGGACGGGATCGGGACGGGCTAGTCCCATATCAGCCCGTTGGACGGATTCGTACGACCACCGACATACCTGGTTGTACTCGTAGGTCACCAGTGTCTTGCCGCGGTCGTTGGCGCTCGGAAAGTCTTGCCAGGAAGGTGCGGTACGGATGGCAGACATGAGGACGGGTAACTTGGACGTAACCCGCGCCGTGTATCTCTATCATTGCGAGCGAGTGAATAGCGCCCGATGGAAGAATTCAAGATGGCACACGTACGATCTTCACCGATGGCGTATCTAAACGTGATCGTGTGTATTTATCAGTTCATCCAACGGCGACACTCGGCTCACCTTGTATCGGCACCAACGAACGCGCATAGATAGGCTGACACTGGCTGAACAAGTACGGGTGCGTCTTTCCCTGCGTCTGTCTGCACAGCCGATCTCAGTAATATGCCCTCTGGAGAAAAGAGGACGTACTGGGGGTCCAACCACTGCAACGCCTTGCTGTCCCTAGTCGAGTACGTCACTCGGACGCTCGCACAACCCGAGACGATGCGCCCGAACGGGACGCGCAGCGAAGAGCCCATCACCGGGTGTGCACTGCCGAGCGAAAACTTGGTAGGCATGATCAGCACACGGTGACCACACCATACCAGCAGCCCTTACCTGGACGCGTTCCCATGCGAGGTCGTCCCCGATCTTCACTTCTACCGTGGCCACATCCAGGTTCGACGTATCGAATCTGATACGATCAAGATCTTGATGTCGACACGAAACTGACGACGTACATGACCTCGTCCACCCCTTGTTCGGTTTGCACCTCGAGTCGGTGTATCACCGTCCCGGATATCGTCTTGTTATCGAAATCGACGCGCCAGTCGAGGGCGACGTCGGTCGTCGTGATCTTGTCATAGTTGGACTGGGTCGTCGGATCGGACATGATGGACAGAACAGAGACACTGAGTGTGCGAAATTGAAATTGATAAAGAAGCAGTAGTTGTCCAAATTGGAACGGAGCCTCGGCGTCGCTCACCGTGTAATATTGGTGGATGCCAGTGGGTTGATCCCACGTACGGCGACCGTGACCGTCTCCTTTCGCGGTTCTCTGCGAGTTGGAGCCTCAACTTTACCCAGCACGTGTTCTCGTGAGGACATGGGTCTCGGAAGAAGCATAGGGCGGCAGGCCACATCAAAGGTATCGGCTGACTGTGTGAAATAAGACTATGTGTGTGAAATTGATACTATGATGGATAACTTGAAATCAGTATAGTATTGGAAGGGACTTCCGAGTGGACAAGTCACTTGACTGCGCATAACATCATGCCGGGCTTCTTCCCATCTGCCCCTGGGCTAGAGCGACTCGGAAGACGCCACATGCCTTCAAACGCCTGCGACAAATATTCGGGAAGCACGGCAGGTTCTCGGGGTTGCATCAGCGGCCGGAAGCCTCGTATACATAAGCTTTTCACGGCCGAAACCTGTCCAAGGTTCAGCGAAAATTGAAGATCAAGGTTCCGTTACGAAGTAAGCTCGCCTCATTTTTTTTTATCGTGTCTAAGGTTGTTCTTCCTTCCTCCTCTGTACATCCCAGTGGAACCCATGGGCGGCCGCGTCATGGCTGTTTCACGCCACATGATTCATGCTCCCACTGGAAGCCACCTTTCCGCCATCAAATGTTGGTTCTAAGGTACAAGGAGCGATCTCGATGTCTCCATCCATTCTCCTTTGGGCCGGCGTCCTAACGGTAGGAAAGCGGCGTTGTTACCGATTTTTTTGACGATTCCCCAGGTATTGGGCAAATGTATGCGTCGGCGTTGCTATCTACCATGATTGACAAGATTTTTGAACCATAGGATGGCGCGGGCGTATGCGCGGTCGTCACTGATCAATTTTGGTTGTCCTCCGAGTTGCTGTTGTCAATGAATCCGCCAGTGGGGCAAGCCAACCACACGGTATCACAAGTGCTTCATTTCAGCGCCCGATGGATCATGTTGAAGAACGGGAAAACGGCCAGAAAAATGATACTGAATGGATTTATTTGGCTAACATGCTCGATACTGGGAAACGGAGATTATCGTGACGTCACATTGGACCTTCTGTTCATTTACTAAGGGTGTTCTTATAGTTCCTGTGTTCCAAATTGGGTATGGCGTTGGTAGCCTGAGCGGCACGGTGACCTCAATGCATTATGGCGCCTTCAGATTCCATTTCTCTGTACTCAGTGGCACTTTGCCAATGTCACTCCGAATAAAAAGTGGGTCTGCCTCGATCAGTCACCCCCATAGAACCCTACAATAATGTCGTATGTTGATCATCTGCAGCACCCTTGGTCCGCCCCGGATGCCAACAAACTGTTTCTCGATATCCATGCTTCCGATGACGACGCCGCTCACGGATTTCCTCCGCATCTGTTGGCACCGTTGTTTGGGGCTGCTGTCGAAACCCTTTCGACGGTCAATGCCTGCAGAGCTTCACCAAGTGGCTGTACGCACAATCTGCCACCGGTTCCCCCAGACGTATCTCCTGGTGATTTTTGCGCCGTCTGAGCTGCCTTCAAACACTTACTTCTTGGTACAGATGTTGCTTATACGGCATGGTCGGCCCAAACAACTGACCTGGGCTTATCTCGAAATTATTCTTCATGTGCAACCTGGGCGTCGAACCGTGACCGGACTATGCTTCGACCTTATTGCTCTCCGCTGTCGCACTTCAAACCAGATGGGCCGCAATTTTGGCAGCCACCTGCGCTCCTTCACTCGTCGGCTAACACCTGCGCTGGAACTTCAAGTTTTAATTCGAACCTGGGACACCCCGTCGACGGCAATGCGACTCGGACTCTTGCCGACAGCCTGTTCTTCTCAAGAGAATATGGCTTCGCTCGGGAGGAACAGCTGCCGGAATGCTACGGACTCGGAGCGTGTTGCATGAAAACAGAGCAGAGCTATACCACGGGTACCAACGAGGTAAGCGGGTGATCTTCCTTTCCAAAAGTGTCATTGACCCATAGAGATCCAGCACGATAACTATTTCCCCGCGGTGATCGGGGACAACCCAAATGGATCATACAATCCTGACTGGTCACTACAGGTACGTTGTTATTCATTTGTCACGGTGACCACTGTTTCATGATCATCTTTCGTAAAAGGATATGATTACATTCAATAGATTTCTTAGGGATGAGGTAGAGGTGCTGTGTCGATGGACAGAGAACCCGATGCACTGCAATGTCAAAGTGAAGGGAAAGGACCTCACAACCCACCTACACCGCGTGCATGGCCTGGGGATCGTGCCCGAGTCACGCAAATATCAGTGCCTCTGGCACATGTGCCAGGCGAGTGACCCCATGGTGAGGTCAAGCCTCGAAAGACACGTGAAAGAACAGCACTTGCCCCTGAAGTGGGCCTGCCCGACCTGTACAAAGACGTTCACGAGAGAGGCAACCCTGAGGGGACATTTCGAACGATGTGCAGGTCGTGTTTAAGGTTCTCTTTTTCATTTTTAACGAGGAACTCCCCTGTGGTGCACAAGGTGAAGTTAGATGACGCATACCGCGTAGTGGTGTGCCAAATGAAGGCATATCGACATCCCGGTAGTGTGCATGATCACATTTTGCTATACGATGGTGGAACGCCTATTACTGGTATATATATAATTACAAGCAGAACCTGTGAGCATATGATGGTACACAAAGCATCGATTAGAGTCCTATGTTCGCAGCGGTCATATAGCTAGCTGGGTGCGAACGGGTCGATGCTACCAGTGGGATCGAGGATCAACTTGAAGTGGTGATAAGCCGCGCCACCATAACCGATAAGTGGCATGCAGAAAAGCACGACGAGTCGCCAGGTCAGGTTCCGTCCCGAAACACATAGAATCCTACTATTAATGATTGAAATCAGCTGCGCAGCAGACACTTTTTTTCGGCATGGGTGCAAAGTAGGTCCTGGGATATCTATAATTCGAGTTCTCTCAAGGGTCGACGGAGGAGTCCACAGGAATTTGCCTGGATATCGGATGTCAAGCTTGGCTGATTTCCTTGAGTTGCACGCACCCAACAAAAAATCGGGAAGCAATACATATAAAGGAAAGGGATGCCCTTCTCAGGCTGGATTTGGAAGGGGAGACTACCAGCGCCAGCAGGGACACAGGATGGAGATTGAGCTCAGGGCTGCCAGAAAGGAACCACGTTTTGCTATCCAGTTACGTATATTGTTGGCTGGATCAAGCTTCGCTTCCATATCTGAAAGTAGAGGTCAATGAGTTTGCTGATCGGCCTTGATTTCATTATCCAGTAGAGACCAGCTTGCAGCTAAGAATCAGAATCAGTATAGTTCGTGCCTGAGGAAGCAAGTCAGTTGCCCTGCGCCTTTTCCTCAGCCCACTTCGCATCCCTTCTATGTCGCATTCCCTCTGAGTCGACGCCGAGCGCTCCGTCCTTCTTTTCGCCTCCGTCCTCCCTCTTTTCCTTTCATTCGTCTGTCGCGCCTTGTTGCAGGTTTCGAGAATGCTTTACGTAGAGCGTGTGAGCATTCCCGCTATGCCGGTACGCAGCTAGAGTGTATACCGGGCAGGCTGTTCTCCAACAGTAACGTGACAAAGTGTGACTCGTGATGTGACACGGGTGACTCGTCGCTCGACCTCCACCGTGACGACAATGCCTAGTAAGCACTGCCAATCCAATGCTATCGATTTATCTGCCTCTTCCTCTACTTCTGTAGCTGTGCATGAAAGTGGTATAGCTGCTTTTCCAACACCAAATCTTGGCCCTCGCCATACCCCGAACCGCTTCTCAAGCTGCCGGCACAACCCCATTGCCTGAACCTTCGAAATACACTGCACTGCAAGCTCCTCATCATCATCTGAGTTGATTTCAATCACACATCAAAGGTGCCTTGTGCTAAACCAGGCTCACAATCTCATCCTTGCCCTTCTCACCCACGAAAACAGACAAACGGGTCACGGATCTCGACCTCTTCGGGAGGTTTCAGTGTCTCATCGGTGCTGGGTGGAGTGTCAAAAATATGATTTTTTGACTGGAGATCATTGTGCATAATGTGGCAGTTCTTTCCTTCTCGACTGTCTTGAGCTGAACTTCAATGAATCACTGGCAGGCAGTGTGCGCTGTACGAGATCTTCATTGTGAGTCCCAGCTGCCGATTTTGACCGCCGAGTACAAAAAGGCATCCGACACGTCAATAAAGGCCACGAATCAGCTCAGAATGTACCTTGCCGCTTCCGTCAAGTATCTTCAAGCGATCGGAATCACGAATTTCCCTGTATATCTATGACTTATTCGTGCGCTGATGGTGTTGATCATTTATGCAGTTCGTCTACCTTTTTGAACGACTGGTAGAGAAACTGGACATATCCACTCCTGTGGGCACTATGCGACGATACTTTGTCGGCTTGCACAAAACCATGGCCGAGTGTTTGAAGAGGTCAGAGATAATCTGGTTTCCTCGCTGCAGAACGGAGTCCAGCGGGAGAGCTGGACCATGGAGCACCAGAAGGTCAAGTTGGGGCTCAAGAAGCCCAAATCGTAGCTTGGATGATGGTGGTAGCTCATCCACGTTTGCATGGAGGGAGAACAAGTCTCATTCTAAACGTAGGGAGAATATGCGTAGACACAGATGTGCTAGTACATGGAAGAGAGAGAGTGCAGTTAAATCTAGATGAAATGAACCAGGAGTATGTGGTTAGTCGACACGCTAGTTGGCAGGTCTCCAGTAGCTGCCAGTGGGGTCGGCTTTAGCAGACGATTATGATGAACACGCCGCTTGTGTGACTTCACTCTCCACTTCAGGTTACCCATGATTCAGATGGTGTCTTGTGCCCCGGCAGACTCGGATTTTGTTAGCCCATGAAGGATCTGCGGCATCCATCCATCACTCCTGTTGATCTATTTCACATTTAACGTGAGGCCATGTCGACCGCAATGGCTTGGATATAGAGTCCACGGGGCGAAGATGCTTCGAGGTGTTAAAAGAACGAGATTGCTATATTAAATAGTAGTGAATGAAAGCAACAATGACAAACGCCGAGTTTGTGTTGGCAAAGGGGATACATGACTCGGAAGGCTGAGGTTTGCCACTGATAATACGAAAATTGACATCAATAATTACAGCACATCTATGGTTCGTACGCTGTTTATCAACAAGTCCAGCGGCGCATCATCCTTTACCTGAACACGGATCGTGCTCTCCGGAGCGACCCTGCTGTACGCTGCCACGCTGCCATGATCCGGGGTGAGCAGCAGCGCACCGAACGGGAGCCTCAGCCGAGTGATGAGCTGAACGGCTCGCATCTCTTTTGAAAGGTCCGAAAAGGACAGCGATGGGTCTGCGCTCTCCTCGTTGGTCGACTTTGCAAACGTCCCGACAGGCTGCCGATCCAGAAGGAAATCGATCCAGGGGTGAATGAGGTAAAGAGCGCTGAACTGCACGAGATCCTCTTGGGTCTGGATCTCAAATGTCCCAAGCGCAGGGGTGTGTGCATGAAACCCGTTCAAAGAGGGGACTAAAGAACTGAGCTTAAACATGATGCACGGAAGCTTCATCCGACGTCCTGCAAACGATGGTACGTGAAGATCCTTCAGTTGGTCGTACAACTTCATTACGAGGGGGAAATTAGGTGAAGAGACCCGGTTCCGTAATCTTGCCCTGACCGTGTCCCTTTCGCCCCGTTTGTGGACCGACGCGATGTGTATCGTCCGAACGGAGCTGAACACCTTGATATCGGCAGGGAGACAGCTATTGAAGCTACCAGACCTCCCAGTCCATGCGAGAATGCTCGTGTCTCCGGAGCTCGCGAGCAGCTGCGCTAATAGCCGCCCGAGTGACCTGTCTCCTTCGCCATAGACGACTGGTAGGGAAACGGAGAATATGCCAAGTAACGAGTATGCTGCATCCTCGACAAGCGTTGTCTCCCGTCGTGAGGCCAGACATAGCTTCTCGCGGATGTCGTTTGTGCCCGGCTGAAGCCCCATCAGGACCGGAGCTGATACATTCGTCGCCTCCTCCATCTCCGAGATGATCAACGGCGAGTCTTTGTGGTTCGGGATGTCGAGGTTCATGTATGGCTTCCAGTCTTCTGTATAGAATCGGACCACCTTGGAAGCATGGTATTCCTGCAACGTCCACGCCCGGGAGTTCCAGATGCTCTTGACTAACGCTCCGCGCTTGGCTGGTGAGCGAACGCCACGGAGAAATATGACTGTCAGCGCAGAGTCCCGATACCAGTTGAACATTGCGACCAGCGCTTCTTGGAGCACGAAATGATCTGCTTTGTTGATACAGCATGTATCACTCCAAGCCCAATGGAACCCGGCTTCCTGCACGATCTTGCAAAACATTTGCAACTTGTCGTGCGTGGGAGACTCATCGAGGTCATACACAACAACATTGACGACTCTATCGAATAGAGGTTCGTGATCTTCCCATTTATGCGAAAACGTCGCGTAACGGTAGTAATCCGTGACTTCCTTCCTGATGCGCTCGTGATCGATCTGGGTGGTCATGGATGTAATAAGTTCCGCGAAGACTGGCAATCGTTCGAATGCGGTGGCCTGCTCCGATCTGTTGCAGAGGCGGCCGGAAGTCATGTTGATGAGCACCCGCGGTAGTTCACGAATAGCGTCCTGAGTGGCCCTGTGAATTGCCTCTTTCGTCTTGATGTACTGCCCATAATGCTCTACCAGACGTGTTTAGTAGACAAACTCCAGGAACGCATTGCTCTCACCCCGGATCTCTGGCTTAGATGAATGCAAAATCCTCAGCATCATCGTATGGAACGCATCTGAGACGTCTTCCCGATGGCCTGCCCCGCGCAACGCTTCGTACCTTCTCTCATATGGAAATGGCGACGATGGATCGAGCTCGATGGCCTGGAATTTTCCATTAAAAAACTTCGTTGTGTAGGCCAATAATATATTATACCTCATTTGCGTCGGCTAAGGCACCTTCCCATAAGTGCTTCGCTGAATACGCCTTGCTTCGCTTGATGAACAAGGCTGCTGAGGGAGCGGGGCCCCATGATAATGCAGCAGAAAAGTGGGATACTGCCTCATCATATTGTTGAGCACCCATCACCGCGTCTCCGAATTCTTCTAGCCTTCCGCTGACCCGGGATTTAAAGTCTGGCGATGAACAGTTCGATAAGTGTGCCCACTGTTGTGCATTCTGGCTCTTACCATAAGCCCATTCCCCCTTGTCTTGTATGGTTCGTTCCATTTCATGGAAACAGTCAATCGACTCCTTGATTCCGCCAAGGTTTTCGAGACGCTCGCATATTGCCTGATAAACGAAGGATTTTGGGACCTTGAACTGTATATCATGAATTTTATGAGATTTGCTAACTTCATTGAAATAATATAATATGCTTACACCAATCGCAGCGGCCACTGCACTTTTCCACTGCAACTTTTCTGTCAATTCAACTCTGGCCCACTCTATGAGGACCATCTTGAAGCCCCATGATGACGATGGATCAAGCGCTATTACCTAGTAATCACGTGTTAACGCCATCAGACAAATTCGAGAGAAAGAAGACACACTCGAGCAGTGTCGTCAATTGCGATCTCCCAAAAACCCATTGCCACCCATGCCTTGCTTCGCAAGGTGTAGACATGCTGTGGAGCTGCGGGCTTCAGAGCCAGAGCCACTGAATACTGAGCGATGGCATCGCCATATCTCTGGGCATTCATCGCCGTAGTTCCCAAACATTTAAGACTTATGACGCAGCGATCTTTGAATGCTGAAGAGGGTAAATCCCACGGACTATATGGCAACGCAACCACCCACCAGAGAACCATTTTGCTTGTTTGTCGTCCATGTGAGTCCCATCAGCTGACTCAACGCGCTCCATTTGTTGCAAACACTCAATTGCATCCGCCACGCGGTCAATGGCCTCGAGACGTTCACAAATTATCTGATATATCGTGGATCTCGGGATCACAAACTGAAAAGTGTCATGACTGCGAGACACAAGAATAAGGGAAATGCCCACATTGATGGAAACATCGAGTACATCCCTCCACGAACGATCTGCTAAAGTTACTTTTATCCACACTCTCGCGAGTTGCTCGAGAAGCCCCAGATCAGGGGATGCGGCTGTATCGCCACTGTTCTCCGCAGGTGATAAACATTGGTGCGCGAGATCTGGGACAGGGTTGGAACTTGCGTCGACCAAACCGATAATATTAGACTCACCAGATATCCATTTCGCTGTAGATTCCATCCGGTATACTTCATCACCAAATGTCTCTACCATTTGGAGAAAATAGTCCTTCGCGTGGTTCCCGCGACCCACAGCCAACAGTGCTTGGCACAGATTTAGCCGAATTGCCATCCCGAGACCATCAAATTTCCATCCGGATATCTGATAGCTGATGAGTAACCTAGCTACATCATGTTCAAAGGTTTACCAGAGAGACTACTTGAAGCAGTCGACTCGCGCCATGTTGCTGACACAGTTTAGCCAATGCACACTGGAAGGAGTGTGTCGCACGTTCATAGTCCCTGTTCTCCATAAGCGAACATCCTAGTAGGAGGTACATATATGCCTGCAGCAATATCAGTCATAATGTCAAGGTGCCGACGCCTATTAGCTACAAACCTGAACTGCATAACACGCTGAGTTGAATGGGATAGCAGCCAAGAGGTCATCCATGCGGGATATTGCAGTACCGCGATCTCCAGCTAGGAACACAATGATAGCCTGGCAAGTTCGGCAGCTGAGCGGCGCGAACTCCAAGATACAGTATTACAAACACGTACCTTGATCAGAAGAACAAACCTAACATGTGTTGAGGGAGCATGTTCGAATGCAATGTCACAAGCTCGATATCCTTCTTCTGTCTTCCCTTTTCCGACGAGCGCCCTACACTTTGCAAGGAACCCGAGGGCGGACGGCTGGATTTCGACAGACTTCTCTGAATCAGCATCAACGCGATTGGGAGAACGGGAAATAGAGAACCTCTTGTGCATCATCAATCGCTGCGTCCCACTGTTTCAAGCGTGCTCGAACGAAAGCGCGAGTGGCGAATAAATCACGACCTGGATGCTGAGAAGTGGCGATTGCTGCTGTCAATGATGCTTCCGCTGTCACGAGTTGGTCGTCCTTCAAAGAATTAATAATAGCAGCGTCGATCTGGAGATCTGGTTCCTGTATGAGGTATATAATGGTTGTCTAGGTACGCAAGTCCACATAGACACAAATCGGATACGTACAGTGATGCCAGATAGACGCTTTATGACAATTCTGCCACCCTCCTCACTTATTGCGATAGAGCGACCGTCTGGAGCGAGTGTGATTGACCATATATTTCGAGGGTGTTGGATATAGCCAAGCTGGGTCTGGGTCGGCGTGTCCCAAAATGTGATTGTGCGATTGGCCGCGTACGCAATAAATCCACCATTCGGCGACAGAGCAATGCACGAGGAGTGGTTGGATTCTGGGACCGGCCATTCTGAGACTGTTGACCCGGTAGATGCGTCAATTCGCTTGATCCGGCTGTTGGACACGACAAAGACGTGGTTGTTGAACCATGCGAGACCGGTATTGTACCGTGGAGTGATTCGTACAGGGATGTCGAACAGCAGGTTGCCATCGTTGCTGTCGTAGAGTCGAACCGAACGAGAAGTGGCCGTCGCGATTTGGTCACCTTGCGGAGAATACTTGACTGCGACTACCCCGTTGCAGTCGTCGTGGTAGAGCGTACGAAATTCGCACCTGTCACCTGTGGATGCGTCCAAAACCGACACGGTACATCGAATTGGCTGCCATGCGACGGCGAGACGTGAAGAGTCGGGGGAAAAGTCGATCGCGTTGATGCTAGTGCCCAACCAGTCAACACGGACTTCCTTGAACGTTTTCGCATCCCATAGCCATAGTTCGCCATGGAACGTACCCGCTGCCATACGGCTGCCATCACTGGACACAGCGACGCAATTGACGCTTCCCACTGTCATTCTTGCCATCTGCTGGCCGTCCGCTACCCGCCAGACTCGAGCCGTGTGCGTCCCACCGCTGACGATAAACTCCCCGTTCACGGAAAATGACATCGCCCATATTGTGGTATCGTTTTCGGGTTTGTTGAGCGGAGTGTAGCCTGTTCTGATCATCAGCGTCAGGCCTTGAAATCATTCATATGGGTACACACATATGGCCATTGGCCCTGGACTGGGTTCATAGCCTGGAGGTCCGTACGTTGTGTTATCCATCCTGGACGAGTGAAGCGAGCTAGGCAAGTTGAGGAATCCGTAGAACCGGGCAACTGCGAAAAAAAGGTACAAGCTTGCTGTACTGTAAGATGTCCTTATTCCTTACAGCTCGCACTGCCCCCATAGAACAAGGCACACATAAGTTAGCATCAACTCGTGCTTCCGGCGCTTGGTCAAACACTTTGAAACAGCGCTGCTAACGTTCCAACGCGACCGGACAAAGACTTGTCGGACCACTCAAACATGGCCTTAATGCATCAAAAATTTACCCTGACAGTCATCGTCTCGCCACTACCTCGGGCTCAGACGATGTCTCACGTCACTCGATCTACGTTTTCGACGCCAACAGTGGCGACCAGCGAACCTCCATCAAAATCTCTGCCTGGATTTCCGTCGACTCTTCGTCATATCTCGAGACAAGACCATCAAGTCGTTCGGTTCAACCACCGGGTCCCAACTGGCCCAATGGAAAATCCATGAAAACAATCATATCAATCCAATTGGCCAAGCGGCATGTCCATCACTCTTTGCTTCAGACAGCAGCTTCGCTGCTGCTTGCGCTGGTCAATCCGTCTCATTTTGGGGCACCTCAGCTAGGCACTATCGAGGACACGAAAGAGATAGTATACTCTCTCACCATTCCACCCGGCGGTGATCGTCTTGTCATCGGATCTTGAGACTCGGGGAGAGTCATATTCTCCCGGCGTCATACCTTCCAACCACAATACGTGTAAGAGCCCTCAGATCGGGACCGCATTTGATTCATCATTTTTCCTCGCGTAAAATCCATGTTCGACCTGGCCTCAGAACGTACGTAGTCGCCGGTTTCAGTCATTCACCTCGATTGGCATGTTCTTCTGTTCAGACACAGGATGCAAGTTTAGGGGGTGTTCAAGATCAGCCCAATACTCAAAACGAGGAACAGTCGCCGCACCACGACGCAACACGAGACACTGCCAAGGTAAAGTAGCTGCTTCATTCATATCACAAACATTTTCCTCGATCAAGTGAAGGTACCGTAAAGGATCAGAAAGGATAGCAGACACGTGGACGTGCAGTTGCGAGGTCCTATACAAGAGTGGTGTGATGTGCATTTCAAGGGATCCCGCCACATGATCAAACCCGACCCCTGATTCAACGTTAACACAATCCCTGGGCCATGGTGAAACTCACAATTCATGACCTCGGACTGCGAAGTAAGACCATAGCTGTGACCCTTGGCATGGCAGGCAGCGATGATAGTACGGTGCGTGTGCACGACGGCCTTGGAGAAACCGGTCGACCCAGAAGTCAAGAAAAGAATGGCTTCGTCATCAGGCTTGGGTTGGTGGACAATAAAGACAACACTCCAGCCAAATAATCTTGTACTTGCTCTCAAGCATAGCTGGACATTCAACTCATTGTATCAGCTCCGCGTTGATATTCAATGAATGAAACTCATGACAAACAGTGCCGAGGTGTGTTCTCAAGATTTTTATAGCGAGGGAAGTGTAGGTGTATCCTGTCGGAGCGGGAGTCCTCCCGTCGTTCTTCCGCACCCACTCGTGATTCCCACTACATCATCAGACATTTGCCATCCTTTCTTGGTCACGCCGCAAAGCTTTGCATCGTGATGATCACGATCACAATCCCAGGCTGTGGAGTGGAGCGGTCTTATGATGGATGCGACCAAGATCATGATGAGTCGACACCACACGATAACGTATATGACCTCGTCCTCAACCTACACCTCGAGTGTGTACCACCGACTCCAATATCATCCTAGCATCGAAATCGAAGTGGTGGTAGTTTTGTCAAACATAATTGGACTGGGTCGTCGGATCGGACACATGATAAACAGAACAGATGGGTGGAATTAAGAAGGGCTACATATTAGGAAGGTCCAGTGAATCGCCCAAAAAGGAGGGCCAGAGTAAGCTAAGGATGGCTGAGGATCAAGGAATGATACGGTTGCACTGGCCATGGCAGTGCAGAAAACTAAAAGGAATGTAGAGGTATTGCTGGCGTGGTAGCATGACGTCCATGGGAGCGTTCGTGAAAGGGCAAGGCACCGCCTGTTCATCGCCGTTGACATTTTTCACGGTTCCACAGGGTTGTGAGGATGCGCTGTCCAACGCGTGAGTTCGATGACTGGACCGAATCGATGGGACCGACCTTTGGCTGCTCTACGGGTTCACTGTCTGCATCAACGTCGTCGTGCAGCTTTCGCTTCAATGGGCGCGGTGGAATCGTGATACACAGGCCGGGGCACACGCGGACATCGACCTATACAATACGATCAGCAACCAACCATACGAATTCACACTGAACCTACCGGGGTCAGCAACGCATCCGGTACGTCCACGACTGCAGGGCCGTTCAGTTTCCAGACGACAAGGATCATCATGCTGCCACCACGTACACGACGATGCCGAGCAATCGGATGCGGATCCGAGCATCAACTCCTCCACGCCACTGTCATCGTCTGGCAGCTGTCTTGGCAACAAACGCGGTGCGCCTGGTACGGGCATCTCGAAGAGTGACTCAGAGGGACTGTCGACGTCGAGAGCGAGCTTGAGCGGTGGGAGACGCAGCAAGACACGCTGCCGACCATCGCGGCTGCGCTGATTGCGCATGACAACCCGGGGCACAGCCGAGCCGCGCATATATGCACCCCCGTCCGAGGCGGTAGAGGTGTACGGGCTCGACGTTGGCGCGGAAGGGTCGAGGACGGGGGGCGGTTTGACAGAGACGTACTTTTCGGGACAGGCGCGCGCCTTGGTGGCATCTATGCGCAGGCCGGCCCAGTAGGCGCGACGTTTAGCGTAGTAGGTGGGACGGATGCGGGTACGACACTGGCGGGCGATCTGGTTGTAGCGAGCATTGGTGTGGCGAAGACGGCGAACGAGCTGGGCAAAGGCGGCGGTCGAGAAAGGGGCGCGGGCCATGTTGGGCGTGGTGGTGGACATGAGAAAAGAGAGCAAGTGCGGTGCTAGCCGAAACAAAGTCACGCCGGCGTGATGGAATTTGGATATTGTTTGGGTGCCAGACAGAGAAAACACATTCGACCAGACTCGTCGTATTTATCCTCGTCGAATGTCTTTGTCTCTGAAACACAATGCAACCAGAACTAATGCAAATGTCTCTTGGAAGATCGACGTGTCAAGCGCACGTGACCGGAACATCTCAACATTGACACGTCTCTTGGTGACTTTGCGGACACCGTTGGCCGAGACGTCAAAGCTCCGAGACGTACACAAAGCAACAAAGAACAAAGTAAAAAGATATCATGGCGTCGTGAGACCCTAGATCTCTAAGAATCTAATAACTCTTTCAAGCGTCATCCGGCCCGTCGACCTCCCGATTGCCACGCGCACGCCTTTGAACGCTCCACCTCGCCAACCATGATCGCCCATACCCTTGGCCATCAGCGACGTCTCCAAGTCCATTCCTCCACTCACGCAGACACTCCTCTTCTAGTCCCAGTGAGTCCCCATGGTGAGCGGGGCACCCTCTCCGCCGACCTCCTTGGCCACACATGCGGCATGCACACCTCCTCCGAATCCGACTCCTCGTCATCCCCTTCCAACCCCGTCTCTATTCCCGCCTGGAGATCCCCACACAGCAAACTAGGACTAGTACCAGCGGTTCCATCCGAGAGCTCGAACGACTGATCGAATGTTGCAAAGGCACCCACGCACTCGCCCGATCGGGGTCGTGTAGCACGCGCCTTGGCGGTGTCGACCCGAAGGCAGATGTGACGCGCCCGTCGTTGCGCGTGGTGCGTCTGATGCTGTGCGCGTCGCCATTGATGTGGTCGTACCGCGCGTTAGTGCAGCGCAGTCGGTGAACGAGCTGACCAAAGAACGGTCGTTGTGGCAGTGGTGGATGGAAATGGGGCAAGACACGGTATGTATGGGGTAGATGGTACGTCCAGCGTTTTTACCCGGCCAATTGTACTCGGCGATCAACGTCGGGTGGTAGTAGGAAAGCAAAGGTGAGTCGTGGGACATGGGTACCAAACAAAAGATGATATGTATAGCTGTCGGCTACGCGCAGGCAATCGCGGCACGTCGGTGCGGATGGCTGGATAACCCCATTAACGATGTCAATAGTGGTGTAGTTGAAACGTTGATCTATCTCTGATATATTACGCTCACGCTCCTGCAGGTCTGATGTATCATTCTGGGGATTCCGTACGTCGTAAGCCAGTTACATGCGCTGTAGACGCATTTGTCTGTCAATTTGTGCGTTGGAGCTAGTCCTGTGGTGCGAGTGAGGGATCGTCCATATCCACACTGGTATAGATATCCGTAGATTTGTGCAGCATACACATTCCTATCGAGTAACAAGCAAAGTGCGTCACGTTCGGCTTCACACTCTCAACGTCTCCCGCGCTCGCAAAGCGTTGGCCGGAGACACGGCCCGAGGAATCGGTGCTGTGCTCTTATATAATCAACATGGACGAAATCGAACTTGAACCTTGTTGATCCATCAGCTACTAGTACTGCGCTGTGGCGAGCTGAGCATGGCGTCGACGATGACCGGTGAGTACTGACAAGATCGCAGGTGCGGATTATTTCTGATCGTTGGTCCACTTGAAGAATGCCTCGTCAAGGTCAATCCTGGCGGTTATGGCCGTATATCTGTCATGGTATTCTCAGCGAATGGCGAGCAACTCTGGGCTGTTTGCATGGACATACTTCATGTATGGCGCGTGAAAGACGGCAGAGAAATAGCGAGAATATCTATGGAAGGACCCAACGTCGACTATCTCGCCACCTCGAAGGACGGCCGCTGGATCGCGGCGACGGCCTCCCGAGGCGAGAGCAGCTACGGCCCCGTGAGGATATGGGATGCACACACATACAAGCAACGACACGTGCTGGGTGAGCGACAACCGTATCGTTACATCATGACGGATTTCTCGCCGGACTCGACACGGCTCGTGGGCGCGTGCAAGAGCAAGAGGGCCACCATCTGGGACATTGCGACGGGAAAGGAAGAACGAACTCTCTGCCATGAAGATGAGGTCTGGGAGGCGAGGTACTCCCCGCAAGGGGATTGCATTGTAACAAGAGCCCTTCATTGCATACGCGTCTGGGACAGCGAAGATGGCCACTTGCTCAATGAGATACCCGTACAATTTACCATTACCCGACTCTTGTGGTCCCGCAATCAAATTATTGTCGCGTCCGACAATATCATCAAGAAAATAGACTCTTGGACCGCCTCCGAGTCATTAGAATGGCAAGATTGGAAGAGCAACACCGACTCGCACTTTACCCCGAGCCTAAAAAATTCGGGGGAATTCTTTGCGTATGTTTCAGGATGTACTTTTACATTTTGGCACATGTCATCAGATACCCAACCCGGTCGCATCCAACATCCGAAACACATAGCATCATTCGCACTCTCCCCTACGGGAGACGGGCTGATCGCAATTGCTGACCAGTATGGCGTCATCACCGTCCAGCAATTGTCCCCCATCTCGGTGAGTAACGTTGAACCTTGTACACTCAAACCTCCCTCAGTCACATCAATTTCCAACGTGCGTTCATTATGTCGATCAGTCTCTGACTGAACTCGCTCCACGTTTTAGGCTCCAATCATCGACGATTCCGTGCTCGAACTGTGGAAGCACGACCAACTCAGCGATGTAGATGAATTGTTAACCGAGGCAATCCTTACGTCTCGGAATCTACATCATCTACTCGCTAGTCGATCTCTCGTTCGGACACATTCGGGACAATGGAACGCAGCGATCGACGATGCCAGAGAGGTTTTGTATTGTTCTCTCTTCGATGTACTAATGCTAAAGTGCATTCAGTCCATCAAAGTCGAACCCTGCGTATTCGGGTATGTGGCGCTTAGTGCCGCCCTCGTTCGC
This sequence comes from Tylopilus rubrobrunneus, assembly GCA_038091235.1. NCBI lineage: Eukaryota > Fungi > Basidiomycota > Agaricomycetes > Boletales > Boletaceae > Tylopilus > Tylopilus rubrobrunneus. The sequence goes on along the minus strand of JBBPOC010000402.1, from coordinate 65 downwards.
AACGGGGAAAAGTCCAAGGCATATCGAGCATACGACATGGCGTTCCAACACTGTCAGCCCTCTCA
>JBBPOC010000401.1:0-18127 GCA_038091235.1 Tylopilus rubrobrunneus | reverse complement strand
GGAGGGGGTGGGTAGACCATTGAGCACGACATACCACAAGAGGTCACAGTCCGCACGCTCGAGGACAGTAGCAAGAATGTAAATTGTCGCGGCAGCGCTTTGACTATACCATGAGCCACTTGCGTAATGCTTTTCGACCACTGTTTGGTACGTCGCACGCAGTTCTCGGGACATTCGACTCGGCTCCTGGAGAAGGTGTCAGTAGGATCGCAGGGGGGGGAAGTACTACGACATTATCTAGCTTTGGCCTCTTCTCCGTGTGTCGATCGAGAGATTGGGATTTTCGCTTGTGGGACGGAGAGCCTCCAGTCGAGTCCTCATCTAAGCCGAGGTGATCTTTTACTTCATCCTCTGAACCGATGTCTGAAGCATCGTCGTCCGAGTCCGGTTCTGGCTCATACTGATGAAGGCCATGAATGTGTGAGGTGATTCATGATATAAAGAAACGGACTTCCAGCGCCTCCCAAGCTTTTCTTTGTGCATGCATGGTGTCAACCTCGCCATCGTCCCAGATGACGATGCGATCACCGATATCGCCACCACCGAATAGACTTGCCAGATTCTGAGGCCTTGTTGAGTCGATTACGTGTGTTGTCAAGTGTGGACTGAATTCCCCAAACCAAGCGGGGGAAGGAAGGTCGAGAATAGCCCCCATGTTGAGTAGAATGAGGGTATGGAGCTTCTCGGTGTTGAAGAATCTGAAATATGGAAGCGAGCGGAAGTGCATACCTCGTTGTAAGTCGCGAGCTCGTCTTTAACGACCTCCAACTCAGCGACACCTGAAACGGGAATTGTTCTGTGCATCACGTCGTCCTGCTTAAGGAGTTCTGCAAGCATCTTTGCGGCACAGAGGGCGTCGACATCGGGAGCGACGAGGAGGATGACAGAAGAAGCGGAGGTGAGGGGGGAGCGGCGATGTGCGGCGAGGATACTGGCGTAGGCATCGCCATAAGAGGGTCGAGAAGCGGACGCGAGTTGAGGTGGTGGCAGGTAGACCATCAACCCGCTACTTTGTTTAGCATGGATGGACGTGACTCGAAGAAATCACGTGAAGAGCCACGTGACTCGCGTGTACTCGCTGTCACTGACAGTGATATTGACAATGACAACGCCAGACAAAAGGTAAGTGGACTCCCGCGATGCTCTTCCTGGCACTCTTTTGAATGTGACATCACCCCGGCGGTGTTTGTTTGTTCATATTTGACTTGCTCGGTTCACGCAGTAACGCGTGGACGTCGTGCGGCGTGCACGAGACACGCACTACTTAAACCCCCCGTCCTGCCTCTCGTAGGCCTCGTCTTTCTCCGTCATCATGGCGGACCGCCAGCCAAGATCCCCAAATCCACGGTCCCCGAATCCACGGTCTCCAAATCCAAGGTCCCCAAATCCAAGGTCTCCCGACACAAGAGATGATGGTGAGCACTCTTCTTCTCATCCTTCCCTGTCAACTCACCTTCCTACCCAGAGGCCGCCCCCCTTCTGCACCACAACGGACAGGGAAATAGAGACCGGAGCCCCCCAGATCCCCCCTCTCCTCCACGCTCTTTCGCCGGCCGCATCACAGAGGCCGTTCAAGAACCCCTCACTGGCCTCACAAAGGTCCTCCTTGTCGAAGTCCTCGTACTTCTCCTCATAAGCTCGGTATTCATCGGTCTTTTCGCCGGCGCTCAACACAAGCTCAATCTTAGAAATGGAGGAGGCGGCGATCATGGTAATGGTACGCACACAAAGACAGAGACTAAAACGGTCACCCGTACTACCACTGCCGCCACCACCCTAATCTCCGCGACCACCACCACCGCAGTCTCCACTGCCTTTTCTACCATATTTGATGTCACGACTACTGTAGGAACTGCCACTAAGACAACTACCACTACCGCAGTCTATACCTCCGTTTCCACGTATACAACCACTGACCACGTCACCCGCACTGTCATCGTTGGACCTGAACCCACAGGTCCGCCAGAGGCACCCAACCCCGCTCCATCAAAGGTACGACTGATGTTCCTATGCCCTGCCGCCTTTCTCATCTGTGTAAAAAATAACAGGAAGTCTGTCTCACCAAGGAATGCATCATTCTCTCCGCGTCGATCCTCGCATCGCTAGATACCTCTCAGGATCCATGCGAGAACTTCTACGATTTTGCTAGTGAGTTACTATTCGTCTCCAGCTAGCCGTCCCCGCTGAATCCTCCCTCAGATGGCGGTTGGATGACGTCACATCCAATCCCTGGCGACAAGGGTGCCATCGCCACCCGGGACATTCTCGAGGAGCAGAATTCGCAAGTTCTTCGGAGTTTCCTCGAGATCGACACGGCCGTCTACGATAAATCATGGGACGATCAACTGCTCCGCAAACTTCGTACCCTCTATGCTTCTTGCATGGACGAGGCCAAGCTGGACTATCTCGGCCAAGCACCCTTGCAACACTTTGTGAACAATATCAGAATGATATACCGTGGGCAACGTGCCGACATCAGTACTCTCAAACCAAGGCAGGGGTTGTCGAACGCGCTTGGTTACATGCATTCCAGAGGTAAGTGTTGCTTTACACCGGCCTTATACACCGTGGTCATCTGCTCTATTCCGCAGGTATCGACGTCTTATTTAAGTTTTACGTCGATGGGGATTCTGGCGTCGATCCGAACGCTATGACGCTTTGGTTTACTCAGCCAACCTTGGGATTGCCGTCGAAGGCATGTCGTATGCTGATTCAGCGGTCTTCCCTGCTTGCTCATCATTCGTCAGGAATACTACAAGGACCAAGGCGTGCTCAGCGTTTATCAAGATGTTATCGAGCGTCTTTTGGTCGCCCTACGCGATGATGATGTCATACACTTGACTAACCTCTCCGGCGAACGCTCGGATATCGTTCTCCAAACAGGCCAGCTAGAAGAGGAAGAGCGTGTCTGGCCTCCTTGGCCGTGGCCACCTTGGGACGGCAGGGACGACGGCGACAATACCGACACGCGAAAGCCCGCCGAAGATCCGTTCTTCAGGGCACACGAGTTAGCCCGAGAAGTGGTCAGGTTTGAATCCGAAATGGCAGCCGCCATGTTAGACCTGGACAAACTGCAGCTAGACCCCTTTGGTACATACAACCCCACTAGTCTCAATACCCTCAAATCAGCACTTCCCCAAATCAATTTCCCCGATTATTTCGCTACATTTACACCTCGCTTTTTCCCCAGTCGTATCATAATCACTTACAAGCCATATCCAAGCTCTTTGTCCCGAATCCTCGAGCGGACGTCTCCTGATGTCATCGAGGCTTACCTTGTTGTCCGTGCTGCCCTGCAATACGCTCCTAACTTGGGGACGACTACGGAGGCGTGGAAGGCGTCTCGGCATTTACGGGAAACTCTCGATGGAGTTAGACCAGGAGCTATCGGGGAGCGATCGGAGTTTTGTATGCGCAGGGTAGAGGATGCCATGGGCTTTGCTACAGGCAGATACTTTGTAAACGCAACATTCCCCGGCGAGTCGAAGGAAAGAGCTACCAAGATCATATCGGGTAAGCAGCGGGTTCGGTTGTTGAGCTTGTTGTCCTTATACCTTTCTAGACATTGTCAAGGCATTTGAGAAGTCGTTGCAACGAATCGAGTGGATGGACGAACAGTCAGCTAGGAAAGCCAGACAGAAGGCTGAAGCCATCCGAAAGAAGGTCGGCTACCCACTGTTCCCAGATACCCGTGACGCTCGCTCTCTAGTGAGCTATTATACTCTCCTCAAAATTCACGTCGATACCTTCTTCGACAATATGCTGAGCGCAGCGTCGGTCCCTTCATGTATTGAAAGAAGGACTTCATTTGACATCGTATCTCAGAGCTTCTGACGTCTATAAGATGTGGCAAAAACTCGGCAAATCGAGGAATCTTGATGAGTGGTCAATGTCACCGGCTACCGTCGATGCATACTACAGCCCTACGGGTAACGAGGTATGTAAATTCTCTCCGCTTCATGCGTCCAGGAATTGAGACTTGATGCCGAAGATTGTTTTCGCTGCTGGCATCCTGCAACCACCCTTCTTTTCGCTCGAATGGTACGTAGTCGCCGTTGTAGCAGCAGTTTTACCTCACAAGTGTTCAGGCCAGGATACTTGTCATATGGTGCATTTGGCATGATTGCCGCACACGAACTCACGGTGGGTGGTTTTGCGCACTTTCTCTTTATGATCGCTAATCAACAAGCAGCATGCTTTCGACTCGGCTGGTCGACTGTACAATCAACAAGGCAAATTGGAAGAGTGGTGGACTCGCCAAACAAGTGATGCTTATCAAATCCGTCAAGACTGCATCGTTGAGCAATATTCTGGTATGACCTCACGTTCTGGATGCCTCGGCCTTTCTGACGAAATCCAGCGTATACCGTTGACGATGGTCAAGGAGGTGTGATCCATGTCAATGTGCGTCGTGACTTTTTGCAAATGGGCCTGAATCTCACGTGGTCGCGGTTCGATAGGGCAATCTGTGAATTGGTTATTCCAGAGATGCTTCGGGAATCGCTAACCCTGGTCCCGTAGCACATCCGGGGAAAACATTGGCGACACGGGCCTTATCCAAGCATATCGTGCATGGAAAGCCCAGTATGAAGACTCGTACGATGCGGGGCACGAATATTTGCTTCCCGGATTAGCATATACAAGGTACGACATCACTAGTAAATCACGACTGAAGTCACTACTCACTCTTCAATCACCCCACCACTTGTTTACCCGATCTGGCAGGGAACAATTGTTCTTCATTTCTTTCGGACGTTCGTGGGCCATGAACAATCGGCCAGCAGATGCCGTGAGTCTCATCGATGAATCTTACTAAACTACAGACTGCTCAGGCGATCTCCCGCCATCAGGTGCGACGAATCCGAACAGATCCTCACTCGCCGAATCGTTATCGTTGTGATGGCACCATATTCAACATTCCGGAGTTTGCAGAGGCATTCAAGTGTTCGAAACGAGCCAAGGTCAGAGAATTGTCTGGTTTTGTAGTCTGTTTGTTAATCTTCCAAACAGCTGAACCCTCCACCAGAAAAGAGGTGCATTCTCTGGTCCTAAATGCGTGTTAGGCTATGTTCAATCTAGTGCTCGGAATTTCTGTTCATATGTATTTCTTTCTCAACATCGGAACTATGTGTTTTGTGTCACCTCGAACATGAGATCGGAAAGGTCCCAAATAATATGTCGCTAGCTTAAAGCACACCCTTCGTGCTCGGTATTTCGTTTCCACCTGTCCGTTCGATCGCTTGCTTGATTGCCAGCGCCAACGCTTTGAATGCAGATTCAGACCTACGACGGGTTGTAGAAAGCCGTCAAGTTGCGTAGCAGGGTTCATACCGATGGTGGTCGTTTTCGCCCCGAAGGACATCGACATGGAGAGTCACCCCAGCTGCCATTGCAAATGAATGGAAGATGTGAGGAATCATCTCGGCCGAAAGATCTCCGATCTTCTCGCGTTTCAGCCCAAGATCGGTGACACAATACGGCCGAGAGCAAATGTCTATCACTGCTCGAGAAAGTGCCTATGATAAGGGGGTTCAGCCACGAGACAACCACGTCCAAGGGGTCAGGCACACACTTCGTCAAGCGGTGCGAAGCCAGTGCCATACCGCCTGATCCCCTTGATTTCTCCAAGGGCCTGTTTAAATGCGGTACCGAGTGCAATCGCACTATCTTGTACACTGATCATAGGATCTTTGGTTATGAGAGTAAAAAGGACACTCATCTGCAGTGTGGTGATCGTCGATCCACAAATCTCCTTGGCATTTCATGGCCAACGACATTCCGCCATGTTTTGCCAATGCGTGGTACATCTGGGAAATCCGATTAATTATTTACGCGGTAGAAGAGGAGTGGTTACATGGTCCAAAAAGCCGATGCCCGTTGAAACGTCGATGTTCTGCGCCTGGCCCAAGCCGGGGGAGCAGTCAAGACAAAGCGTTACATCAATCTGTGTCTCCTTTGTCTTTCTAGAAATTGTAGCCGTTCTTGCTGCCATAAGTCTGGAGGAAACGTGCAGAGTCGGATAGACGACAGTTTCCGAGTCAGGTCGCTGACGTAAGACATTCGCCGTTATAGCGTTTGCGTATTTACAAGTTATTGAACAACTTCAAGTCGGTTCTCCCCATGTTCACAGTGTCTCTACGTGGCCCGACTCTCCCACTTATCCGTACTTCGCATCGTCTGCGAGTTATCAGCCCCAGCTTTCCATTAAGATTGCGTGGTCGAAGGCATTTTTTTAAATTCCTTCGCAAGTCTGGTTCCGCAGAGCCTGGAAGAAGCACTGTGCTTGGCGAGGACGATCTATTCCACCCGTTCTCCGAGTCACCATTTCCTGCTGTCAAGGCTCGTGGAGAAGCTATTCGCTCTCTTGCCGCCTGCCCCGTCTGTTCATCCAGCCATGACGGTCACACAGACAATGAAGCAAAACCGTTACGCGTCAAGTTCCAGTGTCCTGACTGTGGCTGGCCGACTCACTGCAGTAGAGAGCATTGGGAGATAGACGAGGCTCATGCAAAGTTCTGTCCGCGTCTTCGGGAGGTCAATGAGGATGAACACGATCTTCGAAGTGGTCGGAGAATGCACGAGTTTGAGTTACCAGGTTTGTTCTAATACACGTTACCCTGGACCTAGAAAGTTGACAATTCCACCGCGTAGGACCTCAAGCATACGAGGAAGCCATCTCATTCGCTAATTGGGATCTCTTTTGGTACACACGCGGTTTTTCTTCAATGGACACCGAACGATCGAGGCGGCATGCGAGCAAGTTGCTCACATATCCGATCACCATAGGTTCTGTTCTCCATCAGAACAGCGGGTTGACCCTGAACAATCAGCGCGTCACGCTTGAAGGAAGTCGATCCTTGGCCGGTAAGTCGATCCAATAGTGGGAGATTATTTGAATGATTTATTTCCTGTTAGCGCTACGCACGACGTTGCATGTCGCTCCTGGTGCCCCCGATACTGAAGAAGCTGGTGTCGCCAAACCACAAGTCAGAGTATTCATTCTAGGTGCCCGTGCAGAGTCTTCGCTTCCCCCACACGTCTGGGAACAGCTCTGCATGCTGTTCCCTTCTTGTCATTTTCATCTGCACTTCGTTGGACCGCAGGTATCTCTCCCGAGGCTACGAAACGACAAACGTCAAATGCCGATGTCTACACCAAACCTCGCGGACGACTCAGTTGAAGCAAAATCTCCCCCGGAGCAGGACAAACCACCCTTGTATGTTCCAAATGTTTACGAGCCCCCAACTCCGAAGCCAATTGTACGTTTGAAACGGACTCGCTCTTCGCTCAAGCTTTACGGCGTCCCATCATACACGGTCCCATACTCTCCTCAACTAACGATCACTGGGATACAAGCCAAATATATGGAAGTCCATGCACACTTCCAGGACACCTTTGATCCATATTCCGATCTCTTCTTCCTATTCTCTCCTGGGTTTGGCTTTCCGTCGCCCTCACGGGTTTCAGAGCTTGATGGGGAACGCAACTTACAAATAGTGTCTCCTACCGAGTGGGGGCCAGTTATTCCAGCACTTCTTGCAACTAGATGTGCCATTTTTGCCACAGGATTCTCGCCAGCAGATGTTGAAAGAGATATCCGGTCCCTCGATAAAGCCCCTGATGTCGCTAGCGAGTTTGACTGGGTGATTACCCCGGGTGAAAACCCATTCGGAAGTGAGAAATGGGAGGTTGCTGACTTTGATCCACGTGTCATGGTAAAGACCAACTGGGGCTTGTGGGCCATAAGAGGAAAAGGTAGAGAAGTGCAGTCAAATTATTATAATAGATAGGAAGGTTTTTTTTCTGCCACCCCTAGCATGGCAGATTATTCATTGCCAGTGATATATATATAATTCATATGGTCATTGTTGACTGTTCCTGGACCTAAGAGGAGATTATGAAAACCATAAATTTGTGGGAATGCTTGGCTTTTCTTATGTGTAACCTAACAAGAGTTTTATATGGTATTGGTTCAAGTTGATATTCATAGCATGTTCCAGGCTCCTATATGCCCCTAGTGATGGGTCCTTGCACTCACCCATGGGGGCTGCAAGAAAACATTTGTAAGCAGACACTGCCATAGTGCTACATCTTTCAGACTTCCAAAAAAAACTGAAATCATGTAGACAGAAGTTGGGGTTACATTGTTTTTATTCTCACACACCTAGTGTTGGTACATAAGGATGCCACTGTAAGAAAGATAAGAAGTGTGAAGGTGTATCCTAGGCATGACCAAGAGGACAAGGATAAGTGGGTGTGAGTGTATGTACATCATTGCCACAAAGACTTCTAGAATCTTGCACAGCTACAGTTTTCACAAAAATGCATATTGATGTAATGCACATGCCTACAGCTAGGGGATACCAATATATTGTCATTGCTAGAGATGACCTCACCAAGTATGTAGAAGCCCATGCACTAAAATGTGCTACTATGCAGGCAATTGCCACTTTTGTACTTGAAGATTTAATCTATTGCTACAAATACATAGGTCAGATAGTTACCAATAATGGCCCTGAGTTTCAGTATTAGCTGAGCTCCTGAAACAACATAGCATACCTCAAATACATATTCCCTACAATTTCCAAACTAACAAAGTTGTGGAGTAGGGACACTTTACTTTATAAGAAGCCATAGTAAAGGCTTGTAAAAGCAATATTGCCAATTGGCCTACTAACTTAGAGCTGCACTATTTGCAGATAACATTACTACTTGCAGATTTACAAGATACTTAGCATACTACCTACTATACAGGTTAGATCCTGTACTACCATTTAACCTAACTGAATCCACATTTTTAGTAGAAGGATTCAAGTGTAACCTTAGTACTGCTATACTGCTAGCACCACAAATTCAGCAATTGGAACACCATCCTGGGAACATAACCAAGGTTATAGATATTCTCACTAAAGCCTGGATCCAGTCTAAGCAACAATTTGAAAAGCAATTTGAAATCCACTCAATTAAAGGATCCTACTTGCTAGGTGAACTAGTTCTAATTCATAACTTTGCCATTAAAAAAGAATCAAATAAGAAGACCAAACCTAGATACCTAGGCCTATATCAAATCATACACCAAACACAAGGCACCAGCTATAAGCTAGCTAAACTTGACAAAACTCCATTAGCATGAGTGGTAGCTGCTTTTAGAGTTATCTCCTATATACAACACAAATCACTACACTCCTTTAGCACTACAGAGGACATCAATAGTAAGAATAGCCTATCTAATGCAGATTACCATTAAACTATCCTGAACAACCTACACTTTCAGAACTCCTTGCTAACCTGCCAGATAATTAGACATTAACAAGGAATATCCAGCTGATCCAAGCCTAGTGGAATACTTATTTCAAGGCTGAACTAAGTGCTATTCAAAGTACATTACATACAGCTACATATCATTGGCTAGCACTCCTAAGCATAGCCTACCCATTATGTATACTCTCACCTATTACTACTTTCCAAAGCAGAAGAAGTACTATTGTAATCTCTAGGCCAAGTACTACTAAAGCTACTATCATACTTCCTAGTACAACCTATTCAGATTGTGATAGCAGGTGAAAAGACATTGACACCCTCTACACAGAGTACCAAGAGATTATTGCCTTGCAAATGGAAATCCTTATAGCTCTAGATCAACAGATCCAAGCAATTACCACACTATCCCCTAGTATACTTATTAATCACAAGACCACTAAGCATTTCAAGCATGAAAACCAGTCACACAAATGCAAGAACTGGAGCCCCAGGGAGCACAGTACCAAATATAGCAATGCCCCACCATTTCTGGTGCAGCAACAAGCCTAGGAACCCCTCCTTCATGAGTGCATCAACAGACACTATTATCCCAGTCCCAAACCAACAATAGAGACCCACCCTACTATGAATACCCTTATCAGACCTGCTAGCAGATCAGGAATTCATTCATCATCCAGCTACTCCAAGCCCATTGCAAGCATGTGACCTATAGTAACCTCACAAACCATTGCAATATCTAACCCTAATGCAGTGTACAAAGAAACACCTGTGGAAATCTCACTTAGCCTTGGTGGAGCTGAAGTTAGTACTCACCCTTGGCTACCAAATCAGTCCTAGGATCATGTGATTTGGCTCATAGGGCCTAGAGATATGCCCATTCTAAAACAGCAATATCATTGCAACACTTTTTGAGCTTTTGCTATAAAGGCTGGAATCTCAATTATATCAAGAATAATTGGCACTATTTGGCCCTAGAAACAAAGGTACATATAATCTGCACATTGCATCAGGCAAGCACACTCATCTATATTGTATTATTAAGATGTTACAACTAGTGGCCAAGGCCATGGAAAAAACAAATAACCAATACTAAGCTCAACAAGAAGGGTGTTGCTGTTAAAAGCTTGTAGAGCAGAGTTAGTTCCAAGGCTTAACTCCAGAACTTTGGAGTTGTGGGCAGATGGGACTTGGCTTTATTGTACATATATGGTGCACCCTTGCCAAGGTCTGGTCCCAGATTTCGGAGGTTCAAAGGGGTGCAAGACCTAAGTCTGAAGTGGTACTTACTCTGTGAGAAATAGAAGAAGTCATCAAGACTTTTTGGAAACAGAGGAAAAAGGATGGGAACTGAGTCTTATTCAATATTTGAACTAAATACATCTTGAAATATATACATCTGAGTGGAACAGCATTGGTAATGAAGTGCTATGGATGAGTAAGGTGATTGGTAAGATAGAAAATGAGTAAGTAGGAATGGAGATGAGTAAGACAGAACTAGAGATATATATGAACCAGAGCTTTGCTCCTAAGCAAAGCACAAGTAAACGAAGACAAATGATAGTGAGACTAAACTAAATAGAGAACAAGAAATGTAATATAATATGTCTTAAGGTCCAAAATAAAGTCCTGAGCAAGAATGCCCCAAAGTTGGTGCTGTGAGGTCTGAAGTTGAGCCTGGAAGAGCAGAGTTAAACTTATGAAATTATAGAATATAACAATTGCTCAAATAGTCACATAATTATAGTGGTAGTGTGTGTGAACTTTTTCAACCTTGTATATGATATTTCTATGTGTACCCTTGTTTGTAGAGGCAAGTAGTGCCAATTATCCTTGATATAATTGAGATTTCAGCTTTTATAGCAAAAGCTCAAAAAGTGTTGCAATGATATTGCTATTTTAGAATGGGCATATCTCCAGACCCTGTGAGCCAAATCACATGATCCTGGGACCAATGTGGTAGCTGAGGGTGAGTATTAACTTTGGTTCCACCAAACCTAAGCAAGACTTTTACAGGTGTTTGCAGTATGCTTTGTGTACTATATTAGGATTAGATATTACAATGCTTTTTGAGGTCACTGTATTGTTACCTAGACATGGGCAACCTTTCTTTGCCTGGCATGGAGAGATTGGGTCACACAATATATTCACCATGAGTGCTTATTATGTCATGTCCAAATGAAGATTAACATAATAAATGAGCATGAGCTTAACCAGTACCAAAGAAGTGCACTTATCTCATCCCAAAACTAAGAAAAACCTTAAACATCTACTTCCATCTGAACCCTTATGCTTATCAAACCTTTTAGTGGGGACAATATACAAGCCAGGAAACATATCTTTGATCCTACCTTGGGACCTGAACTTAGTAGCAAGGAGATGATTGACCTCCCTTGAATGCCCATTCTTACTCATACCAGTACAGCATCTTGGAAATATTCTATACTCATTCCTCTGGCTATAAGCTGATGTTAGGACAATTCTAACTATCGGATCAAACAGTAGATGAGTTATCAATTGCTAGTGAGTGAGTGGGTAACTTAGCCAATTGACAGTCCAGTTGTTCTTTCTTTACCAAGTCTGACTCTAAGGTAATATGGTTGGCAATCCTAGTGGAGACTTGTGTCTTGATAATGGGATAGAAAGGCAATAGCAAATACTAGAGGAATGCTATTGTCAGTGCTAGTCTTGCAATAACAACTAGCTTATGGAAAGCCTGTTTAGTGATTTCCTAAACAAGGAGAGATGTGGTGGCTGTGCCATGTGGTGTGGGAAGAGGTTAGCCAATGAGCAAATTTCCTGGATAGAACACTAGAGGTAAGGATCTGCTGGTAACAAGATGTGATACTAGCAAGGGTTTTTGCTAGAGAAAAGAGTAATAATGAATTTGCTAATGATTTAGTAAGAGAGTGATAGGGGGAAACATGTGGGAAAATTCCCTAATAGGATGCTCTGTACACTGACAATAACAAATGATGTGTTGTTCTGTATTGGACACAATAGTGTGAGAATAAATAGTGTGGATAAGCATAGATAGGTAGGGTATTTCTAGGTTACAGTAGCCTAATGGCTGACCCTAGTGGCTATGATATGCTTATGTAATGAAAGGTCAACCTGAAAGTGGCCTGATTCTAGTGGCTAACTTAGTTTTCTGCTAAGTACTAATCAAGCCTAAAATTTAATAGAAGATAAGAAGCTTGATCTTGAAAGCTAGATCTGCTTGACAGATCTGTAGGTAATGATCCTTCTAATTTGATTGATAAACTATGAAGGGATCTAGATCTAATCTATGTGGTAATAGAAGTAGATCTATTAAAGAAGAGAAGATCTATCAAGTAATATAAGTGATCTCAAAAGGGAAATGAAATGGAGATAATGAGATATAAGATGCCAAAAGCAGCCTGAAATGAGCTTCTTTTATACTCATTGGAAGTGGCTATGCTTGGCCATGTCAGCCACTAAGGACCAGAACGGTATGGAATCCGAAGTCAATGTCCACTATGTGTGTATATTTGGTCCATGCAGCAGAGCTCCGGCTTGGGTATGCTGATGAATCGGAGAGTGAAACTTTCAGAAACCTTCTTTGTACATATGATGCTGGGCATACCCACAACCCAACCTTTGCCTCCTGCCTCTTCACAGCATAGTTTCATTCGTTGCCAATTCTACACACTTTTTCATTTCCTTGAGGTCCTCCAGTTCCATCTCATGGAAGATCTCCATGACAAACCCATACCAGAACCCAGGAATAACCTAACTTCCAAATGTTAGTGGACCAAACATGACATCCATCTCATGATGACCTACTTTGTTGAACATCGCCATGAATGTGGTGATGGTGCCTTCAAGAAGACAACTTTGAAAGCCTGTGCAGACCACATCAATGATCAGGGTGATCGGCAAGGAAAGCTGAAGGATGTTGAGAGTGTTCAAGAGAAATTTAAATCTGTGTGTTCTTCTTCGTCACAGTTATCGGTGGCTGATCATGCATCCAACAAATGAAGGAAGTCTATATGGTCATCAAGGGATGGACTCAGAAGTCAGGCATCCATTATGATAACATCAATGGAGCAAATATAAAGGATCCTGAGTTGAACCATGTTCTTGAGGAGTGGGTAGGCAAGTCAAAGGTATGGGTTCATGTAAAATATATTTGACTGGGAGCTCACCTCAGGCCCTTGTAGTCCCGCAGCAAGATGAGGGCTTGGAAGAACAAGGGATGGCCATACTTCGACATGATGCAGCAGATTTTCCCCAAGGGAGGCTCAACAGGCGGTATGTCCTGGCATGGAAGCAGTGGCCAACTGGGATCACAACCTCCTCAAGCCCTATCGTCTGCCTCTGGGCCTAGTGGTATGACCACGACTTGTATGAGCAGCGCTCCAAGTCAGGCTGGTCCCAGTACTACTGCCACTGCCATGGCCACCGTGACCACAGTCCATTCATTGATGCTTATCACTCCATCTGACACATTAGTTCAAAGTTCCATTCATCCTTCGACAATGTCTACCTCCAAGTCTCCTATCTCCACTGTTCCTTTCACTATGGGCACGAAACGTACTTATTCAAATGTCTTTCTGGACAAACTTGAAGTCACTGCTTCTCAGTCTGTTCCCCCTACGTTTTCGGCCGCTCCCCCCCCTATATTTTCAGCCACTCCCCCTCCTCCAGCAAGCATTTCCTCTGCTCCTGTTAGCAGGACTAGCAAGCGGAGCCAAACATCAACTTCAAGTCGTGCCGCCAGTGCCTCACAGGCGGGGTGGCAAACTCAGTCGCTCTCACACAACTTGTTGATCGCAGTGAATGCAGTCAACAGTCAACTCAGTGGCTTGCGCGATTCCCTCAATAACTCATTCCAGGACGAGTTAACCATCGTGCAGGACGTCACCAAGACTCTCTATCTCATTCCCGGCATCTCGACATCTCCCGACAGACTTATTGTGATCGCGGAATATTTTGCACAGAAGGACAACCTGACTCTTGCTTCTGTATTTCTTGCTTTGAATGAGAAGGATTGTGTCCGATATGTGGAACAATTATGTGCAAAGTTATTCCCCAACTGGAAACCCGATCATGCCACTGGCACAGCTACCACTAGTCTGGATTTCCCTCTTGGCGATGTTGACATTGTTCCCTCTGAGTTCTCAGGCTTTGAAACCTGATATTGTCTGTACTTTGTATGCTGTAGTAGTACAGGGATGTATACAAGTCAGTCTGAGTTATCATATTCCGAGTCATCTGAGTCTGAGTCACCAGCATCCAATCGAAGAAGTTGTCGCCATCACTGCAAATCCAAGTAATTCACCCACATTGTATCTGCAATCTGATCTCGCATGCCATGAGCGCCATCGCTTGCAGGCCCAGGCTGACCTGCTGGCCCATCATTCTCAGCGGCGGCCCCAGGTACATTGTTGTCATCATCATTGGTAAAATCTGAGTCATTTTCTTCGGCCCCCGTCTGGTCATGAGTGCGAATAAAATTATGGATGACGCATAATGCCGCTGGGATTTGTGATTGAACAAGTTCAAGTGAAAACTCTGGTGGAAGCAATAGGATACGGAAACGGCACTTGAGAATCCCCAAAATGTGTTCTACTACATTGCGAGCAGATGCATGATGCAAGTTGAACAGCTCCTTCTTTGTTTGAGGGCTATAGAACAAGGAATTAGTGGTTGCCAGTGTATAGTAGTGGAGCATGCACACTGAACATTGGCTCTGCCCCATTCTGCAAGATGATACTGTACACCCCGGTATGGGACGAGGAGCCGCATACTTTGTGCATAACCAGCATCAGCAAGCAGGTATTTACCAGCGGGGATCCGAGGATCAGTAGTGGCTGCATCATTGTATACTCGTGCATCTGATGCAGATCCCTCCCACCCTGTGGGCATATACATGAATTTGAGGTTGAAGTCAGTTATGAAAAGTGTGTTCTGTGATAAGAAGCCCTTTCGATTGCGGTATGCCAGCTCAAGGACCCACTGATGGCCAGATAGGATAAAGGTGTGATAAGGGATTGGCTGTCATCTTTCTGTTGGTGGATCAGGAGCAAAAAGCTCAGTGAGACTGATAACTTGAAGAAGGAGTTCCATGAGTGCAAGAACATATTCGATTAGCTGGCGGCAGACTGCAAGGGGTGGTCATGGCATGCTACTCAGTAGTAGTTGCGTCCTATGATTATTCAGGTCACCTATCACTCAATTTCACTCTCTGATTCATCGGCATACCCAAGCTGGAGCTCTGCTGCATGGACCAAATATACACACATAGTGGATGTTGACTTCGGATTCCATACTGTTCTGGCCCTAAGGCTGGAACTTCTTGAGAGGATTTTGCCATTGGCTAGTTATTGTCACAGCTTTTGAGAGATTTCTGCTATTGGCTACCAATTTCATAGCTTCTCATTCCTGTGCATGGCTGTGCATGGCTGTGCAGGCTGTGCAGGCTGTGCTCCATGGTTACCAGGGGCAATGTCACTTTCTACTCAAACTAATCCAAACTGAACCAGCTGACTAAGGCAAACTAGCTTCATATTTGGTTTGGCCTGCTTACTTCATGCAGTGCCAGGGTATCAATTTGGGCTAGCCCCCAAGCTTTGACAAAGGTTACATGACCAAGCTCTGCAGGCCTAGTTGATTAGTACTTGTCTACAAACTAGTGTAGTTCACTAGCATAGTATAGGTACATAAATATGTAGGAGAAAGAATAGGTCATATCTCAATGGGAAAAATCTAAGAATTTAGGGTCATTTAGGTATAGATAGGAGCTAACTGGCCCTAAGGGCCAAAGCAGATTGAAATCTCAACCTGTGTGTGCATGTTTGCTTTGGGGGATGGGCTTTGGCTTGAACATGCTGATGCATTGGAGCCTGAAATGAGGCTATGGTGCAGAGTTGCTGCTATACTAATAGTGACCCAACCACTTCCTGCAATTTGTCAACAACTCATTGACTGCATCCTGCAGCTTGTCCAGCTCCTTTTTACTATGCTCACTGAACTCATTCTGTGCAATCCACCACCTGAAAGACAACATCCAATACTCTATCATACCTTCATTTTATTTGGCCAATAGTGGGTGCTTGAGCTTATTGCTGGCCACCCCAATCATATGCAATGTGAACTCAGCCTTAGACAAGATTCATTTATACTCCTTATCAATGAACTACGGCAGATGAGACATGTCAATTTGAAAAGAGTTAATAAATTTGAGGAACAGGTTGCAATATTTCTCTACATGTCTGTAACTGTTTTGATAGTACACCATGTGGAGGAGTGCTTTCAGCACTCCAGTAGTACTATCTTGAAGTAATTATTCCACTATTGTAACTTGAATGTGTCCACTAAGATACCAATTTATTCAACAGATGTTTCAAGAAAACTAGCATCTCCACTATTTTACACCATGTATATCTATTTTCCAATCGATGATAGTGTTCCTATGAAGATATGCTGCAACCCAAAATCTTTTCCTATTTTCATAATGCAATTGGTACAATCAATAGGTTGCATATTCCCACTGCACCCCTTGGCCATCTTAGTGCATCATATCACAACCAAAAGGGTTTTCTGTCACAAAACACACTCTTTGTTACCAATTTCAACCTCAAATTTATGTACACACTTACTGGATGGGAGGGATCAGCCACCAATGCATGAGTGTACAATGATGCAATCTCTACTGATCTCCATATACCCTCTGGCAAGTTTCTGCTGGCTGATGCTGGCTACACCCAGAGTAAACAGTTACTTGTTTCATATTAGGACATATAATATTATCTTGCAGAGTGGAGGCATGCCACTGTTCAGTAGGTACTTTCAAATGGCTACTACTAGGTAATGTAGTTGATATGCATTTATTTACAGACTTCAAAACAAAGAAGAACTCTTCAATTTATGTTATGCATCTGTCTGTAATATCATAGAACATATTATTGGAATCCTCAAGTGCTGCTTTCAAATCCTCTTACTCCCACCTGAATTCTTACTTGTGACTCAGACTCAGACGGTGGTTCAGCCAGTTCAGATGACTTGGATGGTAATGAATAAACTGACACTGGCATGTACATTAACACTTGATACTACTACACAAATGTTGTATAGCATGTTTGAGTTCAAGGTTAGTGGAAACAAAGAGTGGTGGTGATAATACAAAAACAGCTTGAAACTAAACTAATTTTGGCCAGTGATAGTGGCACAGGTGTGCTGGGCCTCCACTGGCATACAATACTGTATATATAAACTCTTGGTGTAAGCTTCACAATCCTCCTTCTGAACTGCAAGAAATACTGAGGCCATGGGAACATTTTCTCCTTGTGCAAAGAAATTCGCAAGCATCAGTCTCTTCTCCTGATCATTGGCAAAGCCAAGGAGGCTGTACAAGGCCATCAAAGCCTCACTCACAATACTCAATGGGTCTGGAAAGGATTTGTCAATGCTATCATGGAGGCTATTGATGGAATTTTGCATGATATTGACCATGATCACTGATTAGCAAAAGCTGGATTTTGGCATAGTTGGTCATAGTTGTCATAGTGGACATAGTATTCCATAGCAAGCCCATAGTTCACTCATAGTACTCATAGTGTTATAGTATTTATAGTGTTCATAGACTATTAGAGTATATTTATAATAGTTTCATAGTTGTTATAGTAATATTACTAATCCTAATCCTAATCCTAATCCTTGTTAGTTACTAATTCTAATTCTAATTCTAAGTATATCAAAAATATAAGAAAAGTGTATAAAAAAGTGAACCAAAGTGTAGTCAAAGTGTGGGAAAAAAAGTGTATCAAATGTGTACCAAATGTGTGGTCAAAGTGTAATAACAAGTGTTAAAAAAATGGACCAAAAGTGTGGTCAAAAATGTTGT
>JBBPOC010000400.1:0-18137 GCA_038091235.1 Tylopilus rubrobrunneus | reverse complement strand
AAGGTTCAAGTTCCTCTTCGCCTCACCACACTGCATTGCAGGATACATCAATGGCCCCGTGCATAGGCGACTCCACTGCTGGAGTGCCCCTCCTTTGCGATCATGAACAAGTTGCACACCAGGATGACCCTCCATGGAGTGGTGTGCCTGCGTTTTCTGTGAATTACCTCAAGAATGCTTTGCTCGATGGAATAACATCGTCTTCGACCCTTTTCCATTCGGACGAAAACTTGAAGGTGAACAAAGCTTTCTGGTAGCACGTCTCCGGCTTTACATGGTTCAGAGCGAGTGCTGCGCTGTATGTTCTCCTACCCCACATCGAATAACAATACAATAATTGGCAACGCGCTTGTTCCATACGAGTTGTAATCCGTATTGGGGCCTGCCACGGATGTGGCGCTTCGCGCTTGTACGTAACTCGAGAAGCCGCCTATCCAACTTGAATGGTAAGCCAGTTACGTGAAGCCCTAAATACTGCACAAATCATGAGCGTGAGCTTACAAGAAGACTCGAATCACGACGTACCCATAAGCATACTCGACTGCGTCTATTAGTAGTACTACCTGATGGCAAAGAGACTGGACTACGGCATCGAACCCAACTCAGGCTCACCAAGTCACTCAAATCAAGCCAAAGGGCAGCACAGGACAAGGGTCAGTCCCAGAGCTCGACTGGTTTCCGGCGGGGGGCCGCCACTCGGGCGATCAACTGTTGATGGCATGGGTAATGATATCAACAACTTGTGCGGGTGACTGGGTCGACTGGAATAGAGTGTCTAGTGCAGATGCGGTTGTCTTGTAAGCAGTGTTGATCTCGTCGCAGACGTGAGGACGGGTGTGGAAACATCAGGCGCGAATGGCGTCATGGCTGAAAAGCACGCGGGTCGCGGCGCCGAAGCCCTTGCTACGAATCACCCAGAATAACCAGGGAGGTGCTTTGTAGATGCTGCCAAGAGATGTCACACGATGGACGACAGTGGTTGCGTTCACTAGCCTACATACTAGGGGCCCGACAGTATGATACCCATTCACTTAGCGGGAACTGTGCCCGGCAACGCCGGTGCAGTCCCTCCAATCAAATTCAAAGGCTACTCACCACGTCCCCGTGCGCTTGCTTTATGGCCGTAATGTCCCAAGTTCTTTAGAGTAACCGTCGCATCCGGCCGATCATTATCATTACCCGCCAAAAGAATCTGCGCTTACCGAAAAAAGGAAGGAAAGAAGACAGAAACGAACACGAAACGTGGCGCAGCTAAATAGCTGTCCTTGGGACACATCCATCTACCCCCCCATCGACTCCCCCTCGCTCCCCGCCATCGCCTCCAAATCCTTGCCATCCAACGCCTCCTGGATCATCGAAATCGTACTCTCCAGACTACGTCGGCGCGTCGACGGGCTCGTCCGCGTCGTGCCCAGACTGGCTTGACGACCGTGTCGGCCACGGAATGGTACCTTGCTCGGCGTGGACGTCGGCGACGTCGGCGTCGAGGGCCCGGCGAGGCTCGAGTTGCTCTGCGAGGACGGGAACGAGGCGGACGCCAGTGCCGCTTCGATGCTGGCTTCGATAGACCCAGAGGAGGAAAAGGAAAGATCGGCAATCGATGGGGTCTCGGGGAGAGATTGCGAGTGTGCGTGTTGGGCGAGGAACGCCTTGGCTTCTTCGGCGTCGAATAGCTCGGGTGGCAAGCGTTCGTTTTCGATATCCGATTTTCGTCTAGAGGAGGATGAGCGCAGTTTGGGAAAGAGTACAAAGAGACGTACGCGTCTTCGAAACCTGAAATGGCATCTTTAATACCCTCTGTACCCAACGCTAGTGATCCATATGGCAATTTGCCAGATCCGCTGATGCTCTTCAACTCTCCCACCTTCTCCGACTCCTCTCTGTGGGATGAGTCGTATCACACGAGTAGAATTATCAGATATGTGGATGCTAACCGAAGGAGCGCAAAGACGCGTGCCATACGCCCGACAGCAAGGATCTTGTTCTTGATAACCTTTCTCCGCTCAACGGAATCCTCATGATGTGCCGGTTGCGGCAGGATTTCTTCGGGAGATTCTTCAAGCTCTTCCTTGCTGCAAGTGTTAAGAACTGCAACAAGCATGTCCGTGACTGTCACGGGATCAACGGGTATTCGGAATCGACGAGAAACGGTAACGTACTCTTTTCTCCGACGAACGGGAGACTCCATGTAAAGACGTCCATAAAGTTGGGTAGCCAATACGGGTGGGGGGTACAATTAAATTGACGGATATTCATCACGTTGCTCTCATACTTGAGAACAGCAGCTTTGTTGTTGTACACGTCGAGGTAGTTTGGCGCAGAAAAGATCGTCATGACAGAAGGGAAGCCGGTCGTCTTGGTCTTGCGATACATCCGATAGCTGGATATATGTTGCAGAGATGACATAAGACATATGACGGAATGGCGCACCCTGCATCCTGAGCCTCGTGTGCACGGATGATCGAAAGAAGGTTATTACGTTCTAGGAACTGACAGGCAGCCTGGTACCTATGCGTGGTGTGAATATATGCTCACGTCGGTTCACAAGGAGACGACCCACGTAAAGAAGTAGGAGCATCCTCGTACGTGGTTGTGCACAAAGCTCTCGTTCATTTTTTCTTGACCAAAGTCTTCGACGGGATCTGACCACAGAATGTCGCACATCAACCCGTGGGTAGGCGGTTCGCGGAATCGATCAATCTAGGGCGGTATGAGGTGAGCGGGACAAGCGATGACGGGAAGAAACGTACTGCGCGGATGTCGTCCATCGTGTTCAGTTCGGGAGATAACCCGCCATGTATGCACAAAAATTGTTTGTTCATAATGGCGGCGAGCGGAAGCGCACAAAACGACTCCATGCATGCATCGTAAATGCGGTCGGAATACTTGTGTTTACCTGCGGCCGGTTAACACGTCGCCGCGAGTAAACAAACACGACTGACACTCGAGTTTGAACGTAAAATAGTCTGTGAGATGCCGGCACTCGTGGTTTCCACGTAGGAGAAAAAGCGTGTCGGGATACCATATTTTCAACGACCACAAGTACAGCACGCACTGGCAGGGAAGTGGTCAGAGGCGCGCACGAGGAGAATAAGAGGGTGAAACACCTCGATGCTAAAGTAGCCTCTGTCGACGTAGTCACCCAGGAAGAGGTATCTCGTGTCGGCGGGGCTGCCGCCGACTTCGAACAATTTCATGAGGTCATACTAGAACGACATCGGTCAGCTCACAGCGACGGACAGACAGAACGCGCCGACGCACATATTGTCCATGGATGTCACCGCAGACTGGCAGGGAGTGAGTGCGACGAGCGGCGGGGGAGATGGATGGCTGACCTGTGATTGGCGCCTCGACCTGGAGGACGTTGGGCTCGGTGCGGAGCAGGTCGGTGGCCTTTTCGATGATCCAGAGGGCGTGATCTTCGCTTATCCGACCTTCTCTGTAAAAGTGGTTTTTGAGGAAGGCGATGTCGGGTTTGGAGGGGTCGTGTTTGGAGAAAAACTGGGCGTCAGTGGGGATGTTCATCGCTGGGGCTTGTACCTGGCACGAAAGGGGTCAGTGAGGGCGAGGGTGGTGTTGAAGTTGTCGTACATCTTTTATGACCCGTTCTTGGGTGCTGATGACGTTTCCGTCTTCAAGGACGTGCTGGGTAAAGTCGATATTTGAAGGTCGTCTGCGATGTTCGATCTGCTCGATGGCACGCTCGACGTGGGCTTGTGTGATGGGCATGGTCGTCGAGGAACAAGTGAAGCGGGCGGGGGTTCAATTGATGACAACAACTTGATACACGGCTATCTAGTATTACGACCCAAAGTACGCTCTCAATACATGGTTGGCGATATTGAACCCAAGCAACGATACAATGTAGCTCGCGAACAGCGGCAACAGCGGTGCGAGGAGGATCTCCGCGCGTATCAAAAATGGCAACGCTGTCATCATCAGTCGTGGGCGCTAAGCGGAACGACACGATTGGCTCACCGCTCAGTCCGAGGTAGACCCCGTATGTATACTGCGCAAAACTGAGGATCGGGTTAGGGTGACGAGCACGCGACGAGGCGAGGGACGTACCCGGCGAGGTAGAGGGTGTTGCCAACGAGGAGGCAGACCCATTTGTCTTTGGTGATGATGGGGAGCAGAATGAGCTGCGCGATGTACAGAGTGAGATACAAGGGGAAGAACGAGTTGGTGTGCACGTCAAAGGCATATGCCCATTCGACGGACGAGTCGGCGAGGGATGAATGAGAGGAAGGAGACAGGAGCACTCTGTTGGCAAAGAGTCTGGCAGCACGTCAGCGGAGGTGGGTGTGGTTCGGGACGGCGTACCGGAGCAGGGTTGCCATGATCACGCCGACGAGGAGAAAGTCGCGGATGATCATGATGAATGCCAGCTTGACTGCGTCGAAAAAGGTGTAGGAATACACTACGGACCAACCGACGGCTGCGACTGCAAACGGGGTCGGACTGAGAAGGAAGCGGAGAGGAGGACGCATACCGAACAGACAGCCAAAGAGGAGGATGAGTATGGCAGGGTCGTCTCTCGCCCAGGTGTTCTTTGTCTCTGCAAACGGGGTCGTATGAGGCAGTGGTAAGTAGACCAGGGCTCACGTTTGTGATAGTACACATTGCGGTAGCTGCGACGGTGTCAACCACAAGCCACGAATCTGGGCACGGAGACGTACACTCTTTTCGGCGCGAGACAGAGATAGGACAGCTGCCATAGGGCGAGCTCAAAGTCCTGCACGACGGTCAATGTCGGTCAATGTCGGCCAATGTCACTGACCATCTGCTGAAATCGATGCAGGCGTCGGAAGATGAGCGGAACTCGGCTCGAGAGGGCGACAGGGGGCGTTGGCGAGGCGAGCGGGAGAATGGCCATCGCGTCCAAGGGTGCTACTTGGTCACGGCACAAGATCGGCATTGTGTCGGAGTGTGAAATATTGAATCGGCGCACGTTCTTTGCCTCTTCCGCCTTGTCCTCTCCTCACAGCTGAACCGCCATGGAGGACGACGCAGAGGTGCTCGACTGGGGCCACGAAGATGAGCTCGTCGTCGCCGCGCATGGCATCGAACAGCGCTCTTTTGACGTGGACGACGCTGAGGACGCCGTCTCGCTCGGTGGCGACGAGGAGGACGAGTTTTTGACTTACCAGGCTCGCGTTCCACAGCATCCCCGTTCTCCCCCAAAATCTGCCCGCCACCAAAAACAAGACTCATCTAGCCTCTCGCCCTCTGAGCACACAGCCACAGACGACCGCGCTCTCTCGCTCCCTCGCTCGCACACGTTTGGGACCCTCGTCCACGCTCTGCCCCCCAAGCCCGTCGTTGCTACCGTGTCGTTCGTCCATCCTCCTAACTCGTCTATCATTGAAGCTACAGCAATGGCTAGTCGTACCGACCGCGACAAGAGGAACGGTACCCCCCAAAAACCGAGCGTGTATGACCACAACGACCCCCTCCCAGCAGGTTGGGAGCTCAAGCATCCAAGAAACGGACGTGGCGTCTATTATTACAACATCCACACCCAAGAATCAACTTGGACTCGTCCTACCGCACCCTCCATCCGCGAAAAGCGCGGTGACCGCCCTGATCGTCGTGATGACCTCCTTGACATACCTTTGCCATCCAGGAATGGTGAAACCCTGATCCCACGTGTAGGTCGCGCAGACACCAGCGACATGTCTTACGACGACCGTCACTACCGTCCTGCAGAGTCTGCTCGTCGGGATGACCGCCCCGCGCGATCCTCTCAGCGCGTCGATTCCTACGTTCCAGATTCGTACTCCCCTGACCACAGGAACAGTCGGCCCTTGTCTCCATCTCCTCGCGCAAGAGACAGCAATTCTAGCCCGCCACCGCGTCGCCCTCCGTCTCCGGATGACTCTTATGTCGACCGCGGTGGCGTGCAACGCTCTCACCGTGAAGCTCACGCAGCCGTGGCCCCCTCTCAAGACCGCTCCCGCGCAGCGCTTGACAGTGTGCCACACGAACGTACAAGAGAACGCAGGCAACGAAACGACCCCCCTCTTCCACGAACTGACCGCCGTAATCCACCACGAGACACAGAAAGGTCATCGACTACAAGTACGTTGTCCGCCTCCTCCCCTCCCCCCACCTCTCGTGCTCGGCGCGTTTGCTCCTCCCGAGGTGGAGGACGCAGCTTCTCGCAGACGTCTCGCGAAGCCTTGGGAGTCGAGCTGCGCCTTACCATGACCTCTTCCTTTTTGTTCGACTTCCTCGCATGGACGCACGGACGCTCATCATGGATCACTGTCTTTTGCCATTCATTTTCTCTTTGTACCCCTTTTGCATCCCTCGCATCTTTATTCTTTAGGGCCGAGGTCACCCGCCTCCTATCCTCGTAGCTCTCAGGAATCTGGGAACACCACCCCTCGCTCCTCGCTCAAGCCGTTGCAGCCTTTTTCAGAAGCACCCGCCGCTGGAAGGAAGAGTCGCTTCTCGCAAACTGATCCTCCTATTCACCACAGTCGACACTCAGAGTCCCGCGATGTCGGCATGCGGCGAGCACGCACGGATGACCTCTCTCACGGTGCTCGTCATGCCGACGATCTTCCAAGCTCTCGCTCAATGTCAGACGTACGCGGGGACGATGACATTCCTACCCATCCTGCGTCAGATGCACAACGTACGTCTTTGAACCATCCTATGCAACATCCATCCTCATCTCAACGTCGACTCGCGTATATGTCCCTTTCCTTCTTTCATGGTATTCCCTCGTTCGATATCCAGGCTCAGGAACAAGGAAAAGAACGCCCTTGCCTCCACAGGACGAGACATACCTTCCAGGTCCACGACAGCCCCATGCCCAACGTGATTTCTCGGGACCTACTGGCCCACTTCCAATTTCGGTCCCCGAGAGTCGGCGCATCGGCCGAACAGTTGTCGACGACATGCAGCGTGACCCGGCTCGACGAAGTCCTTCGCCGCGGCCTCGACCTCCCCTTTCTGAGCGTGACGATCCCGATCGCGGCCGTCCTCGCTGGTCCAAGCCACAGTCAAACGGACCTTTACAAATCGATTCACGCAATACGCATGAGTCCTCTAGAACTCGTGCTCATGATGTTTCAATGGATGTTGACGACGCCCCCCTGCCTAGGTCGTCTGAACCACCGGCCAAACAGATCCCACCGAGACGGCCAGCTCTGCAGGATGACGTACCAAGATACCCTAGAGCAATGCTCAACTCGGACCACGACGGTCCGTCAAGAAGTATGTCTCGCGCTTCTGTTATGTTCTTGCGCCTGACGTGTGATAGGTGTTCGCGAATCTCGGGACGGGATGGATTCGAGACACCGTTCCGTGGTTGATAGTGCTTCGCGTGTCGGATCTTCAAGAGATCGGCCAGGAACGGAACGTCACTCCGTGGAACAAGCTATTTCTCAAGCAAGTTTCTACCCTTTACCATGAATAGTACTCGGCCTAAGCGCTATTTTTATCCGCAGAAGGAGTCCAATCGTGGTATAGAAACACGACCTACCCCTGTTGGATCCAATATCAAGTTGTCGGGCACGAACAACATACCCATTGGTGCCAAGAACAAGTTTTCGTCCAGCGCCCCTCCGACTGCGCCGTCGGGCGCTACGCATCGCCCTCCACCGATTATGACCGGAAGTAATGGGGAGCCTGTTGGCCCAAGACGGGATCGCCTCAACAAGGACCATGAGCGACCTGTGCGTTCTTGTTTATTGTTTGCGTTGTATCGTACTCATTCAGCACATTTAGCCTCATCTTGACAGTACCAGCGGCGACCGGAGCGCACCGACGGAACCAACCAGACGTGAAGATAGTCGGCGATCTCCTGTATGCTTTGTTTTTTTTTTGTGGATCGTTGAGTGACTGACATACTTGGCTGAAGCCGGATAATCCGCGTCCTTTACCTCCAGTAGAACCAGCAGTGTCGCTGACCCGCCCTTCGAGGGCCGCATTGGGGGTGGTGAGCCATGACTCCTAGTGGACCAACAGTTTGTTTGACACTGTTTCTCAGTCTCGATTTGGGCCACCTATCGTCAAGGAAAATTCGGATCCTGCGCGATCCCAAGCGAATGTTTCATCTGACAGCATCGCTTCTGAACACATGCGCGCTACACCACCGCCAGTTTCGCGAGAATCCTCGATGTCGTCATTCAAGGACCCGGCTGTACCTCCCGCTCGGCCTTCCCATCTGCCTCCCCGGCCGGCTAGTCCGCCTCGGGAATATCGAGTCCGGGAGACCACTAAGCCACCCCAGCATTCTATTCCGAATGCTGAAGCTCCTGCACATCTCAGGGCATCCTCTCCCACCCCTCGAAAACGCGCCATGGATACCTACCCACCCAATGCCCCGCCTGCTCCCCGGGATCGGGTTGCATACAGTCCAGAGCGTCTTCGGCCGAACATCCGTGACGTCGAGCCCGCCCCTCAGGTTTCCCGACCACCACCTCCCGTAGTCCAAGAGGAGGAGCATGAGCGCGCGCCACTGGCTATGCATCCAGAGCGGGCACTCATGCTCCAGGCTAACGGCTTGCCACCGCGGCCACCTCCCAGCGTGGTTGGGGCGGCCAGGTCGGGACGGGGATTCAAGCGGGATAGACGCGATGAGCGAGATCACGAGCGCGCAGAACCTTTGCGAGGAAACAACAGGTCGGGAGTGTTTGGTTCTACCTCACCCGTTGGCGAACGGCGGCGCCCTGCTGAAGATGATCGTCCGGTGGGGTATGGCAGTGGAGGTGGTGCGTCGCTGCTGGATCGGCTGACGCTGGACGATGGGGATCGTATCCACTCGCCTTCCTTGCGTGAGCGTGTTCAGATACCGTCCAAGCGGGACAGGGAGGACTTGTTGGCTGGCGATCCCTCTTTTGAAGTGGAAACCGAGGAGTACGATGGAACGAAGAGGATACGGCGACGAGGAGGCCCTCGAGTTCGCAAAGGTAGAGTTTAGGGCAATGGGGCAAAAGAGATCGTCTTGATTCGTCATGTTTTTTTTTTCTTTCCTGTTGCGCCTCTTCGTTTCTTTACCATGTCCAAACCTTTCTTGGCATATTACATATTACAAAGCATCCCGAACCGTCGCAGCTCATTTTCTTTAATCCATTATTCCTTGTATGTGTTCTTCACTTGGACAATCGACCGAGTCTAATGAAGTGTCTACACCCCCGACGTCTGAACGGTGCTGTGCCTCTCGCGCCAACTCGGCAAACACGTCTTGCTTCCAGTGTTCCTGCACAAAGTCCATGTCCTCTCTCGGCATCCACCATTCGAGAAAGAGAAAAAAGAGGCAGTCGACGATGAGAATGGCGGTATAAATGAGCCCCGCAAACGGGCCCAACGACATCGTCCTGCGCCCGTACATCAGAGGCCTCGCGCGACACAAACGACCCGACGACCACGACGTACCGTCTCACCCGGGTCTCGAAATCGATGGGCTGGGCGCGCATGACGGCGCCGTACACCGCCTCGGTACGCGCCGCGACGTGCGCCCAGTCGTAAAACCGTTTCACGCGCGCGTGCGCTTCGAGCGGGTCGTGTGCGCCTCTCGAGACGATCTCGATCGCTTCCGAGAGCGCTCGGAACACGTCTGTCCAAGCGTGAGCGCGCGTGCGTTACATCATACGCGAGAGAGAAAGGGGAGGGGAGGGGTGAACGCACCGTCTTCGTCGGGCGTGGCAAACGAGATCATGTCTTCGGGGAGAATCTCAGGGACCCCGCCGACGCGCGTGGAGACGACGTAGAGGCCTGTGCAGGCTGCTTCTAGGATGGCGATGCCAAAGGATTCGGTGAGGGACGTGTTGAGGAAGATGGCGCCGCGTACGAGGACCTGGTGTCAGCGTGAGCGTGTAAGTCAATCGATCAACGGGCGTGGGTGGGATGGACGCACGTCGCGGACGTCGCGGTGGCGAACGGGTCCGAGGAGTTCGATGCGGTCTTGGAGGAGGTGCCGTTCGCGCGCTTGGAGGAGGTCATTCAGTTTCGGGCCGTCGCCGCCTGGTGTGGGGAGATGTGTGAGCGCGGCATGGAAGGGTGCGAGGCACGTGCACGCGCACCGACGATGAACTTGACGTTGGGAAACGCGGCACATATGCGCGGTGCGGTGGCGACGAGGAGATCGATGCCTTTGCGATACGCCAGGCGCGAAATGACGACAATGTTGACTATGGTGCTTGGTCAAGCGAGGTACTGAGGTATACCCTTATGGGACTCACTGGTCTCGAGCGGTTGGGGTTGAGGTGATGGGGTGAATTGTTCTGCGACGAGCGCGTTCGGAATCGTGTATACACTCGATCGTACAACAGACACCGAAGGGTCGTCTTCCGAAGGCTCGAACAATTGACCCCGGAGCACCGTGTTTTCGCGTCTGTTTCTACGTTGAGCCGTCCACACGATGCACTTGATCAACCAAACTCACCCCGTGTGAGAGACGCAAATGACCGCATCGACGTTCTTGAGGGCAGCTGCCAGGAGCTTGTTGGTCAAGATGCTCGCCGCGTCTTCGAACCCAAAAAGACTGTGATCCGTAAACACCGTACGCACGCCGAAAAAATGAGCATGCAGGATGCCTTCTTGTCCCAGAGCCGAGAGGCTCGCATGGGCATGGATCAAATGAATATGCTCCCGCACGATGATCGTCCTCAAGTAGGGCAAAAACGTGAAATAGTTCGGCAAAGTCGCAGACGAGGCGATGGTCATGAACGGCACGTAGTAGACCTTGAGCGCGGGGAGCAGCCACCGTACGCCGACGCGGTCTGGAGGATGACTGTGCGTGATGACGATGACTTTATGGCCGCGACGGATGAGGTTGGCGCTGAGCATGTAGATGTGGTTTTCGACCCCACCTACGTCGGGGTAGAAGAAATCGGAAATCATCCTGCGTGAAAAAATGGTCAGATGGACGTCGAACAGGAATGGGTTGGATGCGTACGCAATGGCGAGTGCCTCATCCTTCATTGCACGGCGCGGTAGCTGTTCAAAACGCGACGTTGAGTGAGCACCAAGGTATCCACATCTGGTGGTAGAAAAAAAACCTAGTTCAGCGGAGGATCGAACTCCGAACCTTCTGTGTGTGAGACAGAAATCATAACCATTAGACCACTGAACTGACGCTGTGCCGCTCGCTTGAGGAAAACAAGGAGGCGTGGAAAAAATATTCCGGGCCCCATTTAAATTTTCCATGGTCCTTACAGCTGGCTGTGATTGCTCACTACTTCAATTGGTGGGGTTTGTTGTATCAACTTCGGACCGTCCGTAATAACACCCCACACCTTATTCACAAAGTATCGCACGATCCGGTACGAACAAACAATATCCTCGGACTCGGACATGGTAGGAACATTCTTTCAACGATACTGACTAAAAATGGATGTGAAATTAGAATCCCCCGACAAGTCTAAACATGTTGCCCATGCCGCAAATGATGGTGTAGGGTCGCCTAACCGGCCGCAGATTGCAAACTCGTGCATCTAGGGTCGAGTTACGACCATCGGTGAATCGTTTCCTAATGCGACCTATCTGCAGTCTGGCTGAGTGATACCTTTTAAGTGTGCCTTGATGTTCGGCTCTAATCAGCACATTCTCACAGGAATACATGACACGTCTCTGCAAGACTGGTGGCTTTTGCTGCTTTGTGGGATTGGGATGCCAGCGGGACCCACTGGAATGCAGTATATAACTGGCACCGTGATCACCTTCCACCGGTTTACCTTGCCCTCTGTCTATCAGTCTGCGACTGCCCGCCGGCGTCGTCGCTTGGTTACCGACCTGCGTTCGAACCGACGGTTATATAGGTCACACCAGCCCATGCGGCTTTCTCACCTTAAACTCTCTCTGCTACTCCAGCGTGAAATGCATCCCTGCGGCGATAAACTACTCACTTTCCCGCATGACGACTCCTGCGGTCGCCAGCTTGCATCTCTGGAAGGAATTTCGTACGATCTCGTGCACCATGTCGCAGATTACATTTCCGTGGAGGACCTGATAGCTCTCAGCGCTGTGCGTCGCTCTCTTGGCCTTAGCTCCGTTTAGCTGACATCGTCTTTGTTCTAATGGAGGTCTCTAAACACCTCCGGGATTTGCTAAGCGATCCTGGTGTGTGGAGAAAGCTGCACAGGAGAAGTACGCTTCTTCTCCCTCCAGGGCCGTACGACTGGCAGTCTACTCCATATCTCGTCAGGGCCCTTTTACGCGCGGAAAAACTTCATTCCCTGTGGCCGTCATCGTCCAGCCGCCCCACGATTCTCCGAACTCGGTTTATGAGCTTTAGGTGCGATGCGACCTTCGCTGTGCTCATGGGAAGGTGGCTCCTCGTCGCAGAGGGTTCGACCCTTGTCTGTTATGATTCGCAAAGCAGTGACATTCCAATGTCTGCCAAGACATTATTCGACGGAGGTGGTAGTCGGATTGTTCGTGTATTTGGCGCCGGAAGTGTACATGGTAATGGCATCCTAGCATTTGCAGTGCTTCTCTTTAGAGATTCGTTGTAAGTATCCTACCCGCTGTGAAAACTCGGCAT
The DNA here is from genome assembly GCA_038091235.1 of Tylopilus rubrobrunneus. Taxonomy (NCBI): domain Eukaryota; kingdom Fungi; phylum Basidiomycota; class Agaricomycetes; order Boletales; family Boletaceae; genus Tylopilus; species Tylopilus rubrobrunneus. The sequence goes on along the minus strand of JBBPOC010000400.1, from coordinate 5,638 downwards.
CACGCTGATGGAATATAGTGTCATTGCAAAGGTCCCCATGGAGCAAGGACAGCCGTCTGAGATCCAACCCATTTTCACTTCCCAGCCGATGGTGGCCGAAGGCTGGACTGATTTGGTACGAGTCCGGCTGTACCATCGCCTTCTCGTGGTGAACGTGGGGGAGAGTCCTGCGGAATGGGAGTCATGCGGGGGTCTTGTCATCATGGATGCTGATACTTTGTACCAATACCGTATCCCAGCCTCGACCTATGACTTGGTAAGTGCCAATTGTGTCGAGCTCTTGAGTCTAGCTTACCATATACACTAGGCTTTTGGTCCGATTCCTACTTCAGCATTTGTCTTTGCCACTAAGACGCATCTACTCAAGGTCGTGGAATGGAGCAATCGGTATAGGGTTCGATTTATGTTGGAATGCTTCCCCTTATCGGCTGTGAAAGAGGCACCCGAAAATGACGTTCTCCTTCCCTCCCACCGAAGTCGGGTCACTTATGGCCCGAAGCTACGCGAATGTGTCGCGATCCACGAATCACCTCTCAATCCGGAGACGGGGAGGATGGCGTTCACCTTGTTCGGATTAAACGATTTCTCGGACAATTTCTCGGACACTGGCAGGCTAGAGATCGTGGAGGTTTGCCTCGAACCAGATGGCAACATCTCGTTCAATGGCTTCGGGTTTGACACATATCTCGTGACGTCTTATTGCCTTGGGTGGAGCAGACGGCTTGGGTGTGGCGTGGGCCTCAGGTCGAACAAGCAACCCCTCGTGTTCGCCCTGGATTACCGCGGACCGGGCTCATTCGTGTTCAGGTACACTTTACTTGACCGTCGATTCCCTACGAGCGAGCTCCTTGCTTTGGATACGTTTGAAGGCACGGCGTTTTTCTCTCGTCGATCAGACCAAAACACGTCTGTGGAAATGGTTGATTTCGTCCGCGACGCGCAGAAAATGGAGGGATGCCAGGTGAGTCTGGAAGCGTTTACTCTGTTGACATCCACTCACCTCCCTATAGTCGAGGTACGCCCTGGATAGTCAGATGAAAATTACTTGTGCGTGTGGCGAGTGTTACATGTCGGGTTCGGGTTCGGGTTCGTGACGGGGCTTCCTGGTGAAGATGTCGTACGCTGCCTTTGAATCAGATTTGCAGTGCGTATGTGCATGTGATGTTCCAGTACTCAGTACTCAGCAGGGGCATTATTTATCTGTTCGACATATATGCGCTCGACTCCACTAAGTTACTTTACAACAGCGACTAGCCTACAGAGCGTACGTCATAGCATCATATCATGTTCTGATCGTCCAAGCCCTCAAATTCGGTGGAAGCCGTCACGGTGTAGCCTGATGTCTTTTCGCCAGAAAAACTACCGTGTTGCCTCTATCGGCGTGTCAGAATGGATTCAGAACGTAGCGCAATACTTCGATGAATTCAAGGAAGAAGGACCTTAATCGTAACATGTTGGAGATCCAGCCCTCGTGGAGATATATTTCCCTTTACGGACACAGCGCGCGGCGCACCGCTCACTCTACTTTCCTCCAGTCTCGTACCACGTCGACTGGAGTATAACCCCTCCTACAGACGACGTGCTCCAAGATAACATTCTGGCACTCTGCCCGCTGGGTCATAAAAAGCGCTACGATGCATTGAATTCGCTTGCAATTCATTTCAGCGCTCGTCATAAACAGCTTGAAACGACAAGGACCACGATGAAGCCATTGTCTTCGGTCGCCAGTGAGAAGCACTCGGTCTTCGGCCTACAGGGCACCCCGATCATCCCGGCGCTTTGAACGACCTTGCCATTCATCTCCATTCGAATCAAGCAGCTCGGTGCCATGCATGTAAGAAGCCATTGTCCTGCCTCGAGAAGCGCAAGCGCTTCAGCCAATAGGGCATCCCAGTCGCTCCAAATCATTAGAAACTATGCAATTTGGCTGACCATTCGGTACAGTCAGTTCGGTGCCTTGCAGCCTGAGGATCCCGAAGAGGCGATCATCCTTGGCAGAGAGGCACTCGGGCTTCCGCCGAAAGGGCACCCCAATCGCTCCTCATCTGCCTCTCTTGATTTTGATGATTACCATGCCTCTGGACTGTAGATGGGCGTCGCTGGGTGATCAGGGGGGGCCCAGCGGGCAAAGTCTTGTCCTTTGGCAGTTTCATGTTACAGGTACCGCTGATAGTGTATGCATATGGTGAGCGGATGTTCACACTAACCCCAGAGATTAGGACGGGAAGCGCATTGACAGCATGTCTATGGTCCTCGAGGGCTGCAAAGCACAAGTCTCATCCGGGCTGCCGATCTGCGGGACCGTCATCGGCAGGTATGCGTGTCCTATGAAATCTGATGGAATACAAGTCACAACATTAATATTTGAACCCACAAAATCGTGCTTGCCCTCAACGTGCTGTGGTTCTTGCTTGGTTCTTGCTCCCGATGTGGGTGATCAGCGCTCAGCGCTCTCCGAAATGGTGTGCCTTCGGGGGTATAAAGCACGCCCACCCTCAGGCCTCCTGAGCCACCTCTCTATCGCCATGAACTTCAAATCTCTCGCCGCTCTCGCTCTCGCTGCCTCCGCTGCGCCCTCTGTGGCTGCAGGCCTACTCGCATACGGTGTCTGCCAGACAGGTGCGTGTTGGGCCTGCTATCGCGTGATCTCGGAGTCGTACTCACCTGTTGTGTAGGCTGCAACACGCTTGCAGTGGCGTGCTACGCCGCCGCTGGTCTCACCTTTGGTGTGACCATCATCGGGGTACCCCCCGCCATCCTGGGGTGCAACGTTGCCTTGGGAACCTGCATGACAGCTTGTGCTGCCACCGCCCTCATTGCCCCAATCCCTTGAGTGGCTGGGCCACAGTTATTTAACTGGTAACATATCTTACTGTGACCACCGCTCTATCCATCTCACAGTGACGATAGAATATTCATCGACGCGTTCTTGTCGGATGTTGGCTGCCGTTGACTGTCTCGAGTTCGGGACGAGTGTTGTATTGGTCGTAGGTTGATGAGTGCATACTCAGGGGTGTACCCATTAATGCAGTGTTTTCGGAGAACCCCGAGTGTTGGCTGTAGAGTGGCCGTCGTCGACGACATGCCCGCCTTATCTTTACAACCCTTGCCAAGAAGAAGATACGTGATCAGTCATCTGATAGAATTGATGAAAACGCGTACAGCAGCTCGCTCCCTGCAGACTTGTCTTTCCCGCAACACATATCATCCTGAAAAGTGCGATGAATATTGAGAAACCTTTCCATTCGTCTATCTGCTCGGTGCAACCGAGCCGGTATCATACAGGATCTCGAGGAAGCCATTAAGATTTGCAGCATCCTAGACTTCTTCTGGCCATGCGAAACCGCCCTTCAACTTATTACCCGACGTCTAGCTACTTTGTCGCCTCTGCCTCAGCCTAGTAGTTCGCATCTTCGATTGCGGTAGACGCCTTCTCAGCATGTTTTCGTGGCAAATTGGTCCCATCGTCGATATTCTCCAGACCACTCTTCCACGTCGGTCACGCATTTGGTGGTACGCCACCGCCGAGCCCTCTTTGCTCCCCCTGCACTCGGCTGATCCATTTCGTTCCGGTCGACGGAGACTCAACGATATACTATATATATCATCCTATACCCTCCCTTGACAGACTCGGAGCGATTCTTCCAGCGTTACGATTCGAGAAAAACGTTTCCTTGCGATCGGTCAAGCTAATGGGTGGACTCCATTCTGTGGGCACAACTGGAAAATATTGCTCAACTCGTGGAATCCTGGCCTGGTCACATTCACTCGCATCAAGTCATGTATTTCGAAGGTCGTCCAGGAGCTTGGTAAGAGCGAATGGGTCCACCTTGCGTGCGATGGTATCCCAGATTGGTACCACCTTTTGAATCTGCCTTCGCTCTCCACGACGGACTGTTTACGATTCATCGCATAATCAGTGCAAACTGCAAAATCCCAAATTCGCGTATCTCTCTGCATGCCATACGACCGTCGGCGATGGAGAGAGTCCGGATAAGGCGGGGCGGCGATGCGGTTTCTCGAGTTCAAGCTGTCGGATCGGGACGATGTGGGCTGTGGATGATGGTGAGATGAAGATCACGTCCGCGATTTACAAACATATGGTAGACGAGTCTGGTTGGTTGGATCCTACCCGAGCTGCACTTGCGCTGGATGGAATGATGAAATCTGGCGATGTACCATCCGATCAGTGGATTCTCTATATACATATTGGTGTCTGGGTCCGTGTTTTGCATTGCCCGCTTCGCCTTGCAGTGTGATCGAATACAACATCTTAAATATATCCATGTTTCCAGAGTTTCGTTCTGAGAACGAGCGGTCTTAGCACATGAAGTTAATAAACAAGATCTGAACGACATGCACCCGGACATTGGGGCACTACATTACCAGGCAATGGAGTCGCTTCTTGAATCTTGAGTCACAGCCCTTACTTAGTTGGTTGGAGAAGAGCAAGTTTCTCAAGGTAATAATCACTCCATGAGTGCACCAGTGGATTCAGAATATCTTCCTGAACTGTTCTTGTTTTGTTTCAAAAGTCAGCCTCGACATGTATCCAGTGTGCTTGAAGGATACCTGCACCATGATCTGGACCAGGGCAAGATCCCTCACCACTCATTAAAGTAAAGAAACAGTTTCCTACTTCATTGTGCACCTCTGTACTAGTATCCATCCCTCTGGTGTAATTGGATAACCATCATGATCTTGCCATGTTTGAGATATCTAAGCAGATGAGTGCTGTTGCCTACCTCAACTTGAATGTCCCTGCAAGAAACTGTGTTGGGGATGAAATGAACTGTCAATGACAAACCACTAGTACTTGGAACATCCAAGTCAAAACATGCCTGAGTGCTTCAATACTGACATTTCTTGGATAATACAATAATACTTTGATTTTCAGCATGAAATTAACTTGACCACAGCTGATAAGAACTTGATGTAGGATAATCTGCAAGATATGGCCTGATCTACAAATTGACAGCAAGAAGGCTTTATTAAGCATAATGGTCAACCTCCTAGTACTATGCCCCTAATAGCTTATCCAAAGAATTAGCCAGATATCCAAAGGTAATCCAATGTCATAGCATGCTCTTAATGATATTTGGTTTACAGTAGCTGATTCAACAGTATTAGATTTTGCCTTTATGAAACTCAATCATAAATAATAACTGGATATATTGTCACCTCTTCAATTTCCTGATGACCTACATGACCAGTACTTGCATCCCAAACCATAATGGTGTTGTCCCTTGAGCCAGAGACAATGTGGCTGCCATCAGGTGAATAGGCAACTGATGAGACTGAATCTGTGTGCCCCTGGAATGGACCTGCCACACACTGACCAGTGCTTGCATTCCAAACCATGATGGTCTTGTCCCATGAGCCAGAGACAATGTAGCTGCCATCAGGTGAATAGGCAACTGATGAGACTGAATCTGTGTGCCCCTGGAATGGACCTGCCACACACTGACCAGTGCTTGCATTCCAAACCCTGATGGTCTTGTCCCATGAGCCAGAGACAATATAGCTGCCATCAGGTGAATAGGCAACTGATGGGACTGAATCTGTGTGCCCCTGGAATGGACCTGCCACACACTGACCAGTGCTTGCATTCCAAACCCCAATGGTCTTGTCCCATGAG
>JBBPOC010000399.1:0-18142 GCA_038091235.1 Tylopilus rubrobrunneus | reverse complement strand
GAAAGGTACCGCGCTCCAGGTTGGACTCCACTTCTTCCAGGGCACGAAAGACGAGGAGGCAGACAGACGCGCGCAAGATGGGGACCTGGTACCCGCAGTGTACGAATAGGAACAATCAATGCGTGGCGTATCGTCTCATGATTCAAGGTCTGCTAAATCCATCAGCGGATAATAATATCCGAGTCAATGTTGCACCGCATACCGGGTTCCTTGACCGGATAGCCCATTGACAGTAATTGTCAAACGATCATTGGGCTGATCATGACGTTCCGTGTCAAGACATGGCTCCTCCAGCAGTAATTGGGACCAATTGAGCCGCGTCGCCGGGATCATGAGGGTGTCGGTAGGCATCTGGAGTTTGTCGTTGATATGTTTTGATGCAATGTTCAAAACGGGACTTGTCAGAGATGTAATAAAATATCTAAAAGAAATCCGTCCTTGCTGTACGCTTTCCGCTGAACCATCCTGGTCCGGGTCTTCCCAAGACGTCGTCGCCGCTGCCGGCACGGGCATCAATGCGAATGCTCATCCTCACGGTGCAGAAGGGGATTGTACGCACCTACGTCGCACCACAATGCTTGATCATCATTGCGTTCGTACTACGATGTAGAGTGCCGCGTCAGGTCATACAAGCACCCCCGAGCTCACAGCGCAGATTCTGTATCGGAGCGCGACGCACTCGGAACACAGTGCCTAGACCTACTACGAGTGAATGCGGGCGGGACCCAGCTGCAGGTAGGTGATGTCATCCGCTCTAGGATGGCGCACTCCCACCTTTTGAATGGCACCATACTTCTACCTCGGGAAAGAAAAGGATCAATACAGTGAGTGGGCACTGAAACATGATAAAAAATTGTAGTGGAGCAAGACGTCATCGCGTACATGATAGATCAACACTGGGACTCCGCTTCAAGTGGCAATCTTTACATGCTTTTACTAACCGCCTCCCATCTACAAACCGCATTCACCTCTCTGTCACCACTGGAAGCTTCCCTACTAGAAGCATGACTTATGGTGAGTCGACATCCGGATGCTTGGGTGCGAACAGAGAGCACGTCATGGAGAAATCCTACGTCCGACTCGGCATTGGAATCGTGCACAGGTGGCTGGGAGACGAGGACGTCGTGAAGCTCCAGTTCCTCCAAGACAGGCGCAAATCTCCAGTCTAGACCTCCGTCTCCGCTGCTCTGTCGGGAGAGCGAAAGCAAGGTGCCCAGGTCTGGCATCTTGCCTCGACTCAATTTGAGGTGTCGCACCTTCCGAGCATGTCCCAAGCCATACACCCAAAACTTTGGCGAGAAAGGTGGATGAAGAACATGGATCGTCTCGACGTTCGCCAACTGCATCACGGCACAAAAGTCCTTCGTAAGCCATTCGCATTGGCTCAGCTTCACCTTGTCTCCAAAATCCATGGAAATCTGCAGAGGCACGTCGCAGCCCCACTCCGCAGGCCAGTCGGAAGTGAGCGCACCGTTATCCCGAGTCGTGCCGATGAAAGTGAGGGTAGCCCTGTTCTCGCTCTGGATTGCAATGCCCAACGAGCGAATTGTCGACGTGTACAAAGCCTGGTCATTTTCCGACCTGCCGCGCTGTGCAAGAAGCGAAGCGAGCAGAGAATATACCTTGCGGAGAGGGGAAAATCCGCATCCGGTGGACAAACCCTCCAGCCTGATATTTGTGCTCAGAGGGATATCCACGCAAGACAATAGGCCGAGAATGGTGGCATGTGGAGCTGCAACGAGTAGGTGGGAAAGATGCGGTAGCCCGAATTTTTGAAAGGTGCGGAATGTCGCGCTGGAGAGGGACCGAGTGGCAATACCGCTCACGGCGCGATCAAGATAAAGATGCTCGAGGTATGGCGTGGAGCGTAGTATATCTAGGATTTCCATTATGTGTTGCTGAGATATAAGAGGAATATGATGGATACTGAGAGTTGTCAAACCATTCAATGTGAGAGACGTCCATCGCGCTGTGCAATATGAGACTTGGAGCATTCGGAGATCTGGGGTGTGGTTATGAATGGGCACCGATAATGTATAAGGAATATCCTTGTGCGCCGAAATTATCAGATTTTTTAAGCGAGGAATGCGCAAGGGAAAACTGGACGAAGGGATGTCACGGTCGACGTACACGAGAGGAAGCTGAAGGTGGAGCTCTTGAATGCGCTCGGCATGATGTCTCACATGCGTTAAGAGGTGCGAAATTCGGCGGTAAAATGGGCTTTCCTGGGAATCGAAAGTCAAGTTGAGCTTCAACGGTGCCTGCTTCGATCTAGCAAACAACTCCTCAGTCCAGCGCAGCGGTGCCACAAAGAGATAAGCCCAAAGCAATGGGCAGCTCAGAGCCACGTAGCGCCAACGACGGCAAACGTAGGACACATTGACCCAAACGGGTAGAGTCAGAGTAAGATAGCCGAAATACTCGATATGATAGTCACGAGCGTAGAGGATGAAAATAATTTCAAGGATTTCAGCTGGAAAGGCAAGAAAATTCCTTTGGGAGGGGTTCAATAAGTTGGAATTTTTGCTAGCGACCTCTTCACCAGTGCGCGCTGTGGCTGATCCAGAGTCGCTTATTGACATGAAGGGTGACGAAACATCCATGTTCAAGTTCATCGGTAAGCTGTAGCAAGAAGCAAAATGAAATGTCCATCAGATTGAGCGTTTGCACAAAAATCACTATTTGAAGACTCACAAATTTACGGTGCAGCTACTGGGATCGAGTCGAGTCGGCGAAGACAAGTGGCAGAGCGTAAGTTGATCCAGCTAGAGTTAGGGGCGTTCATGCTGTCTCCTATTGTAGCATCATTTGTACATATTTATTTGGCAGACTTTGGCCAAGCGGGCCGAGGTCGCCCGCCCACATCACCTCAGGCCTCAGTTTGACTCGGAGGCGCCTCGACCTTGTAGGTATCGCCCCTGCGAGACTTTCCTGCTCTCACTCTCTTCCCCGTGGCCCGAAGCAATGACCCCACAGCGTCGACCGACCCCATTATGATACCACCGCTCTTGGGCCTTGTCCAGTTAATAGTTATCAAGGTTTCAACATGTTGACGGTACTACCATGCCATCGCCACTCTCTTTCAACCTGCTATCGCGCCGTGTGGCTCTATCCCTCCCCCAAGGCACGGCGAGTGTCACAGAGTGGTGTCGTCGGCCAAGCGCAGGTAAGCAGGGCAGGTCGTGCCTCCTTCCGCGCCACCGCCACCTGCTCACCCCAGGAAGTGGCATATCTGCTAAGCCACCGGCCCCCCTCCTGGATTGACGTGAGACAACAAGGATAATCACGATGCTGCCCTCACATCGATGATCTCCGTGCCGCTGCTACACCGTTCTCCGATACAACAAGAACAAGGACGACGACAACCCGCACCACCACTGCATCTCCTATCACTCAACGCCCCAGGTGAGACTGATGCCTGTGGCGGGAAGATGGAGGGTATGACCTGCTAGTATCTGTTGGCAGGGTAAGTACTTACAGAATCGAGGTCCGACGCAAACTACGCAATATGCCACTCGATACAGTCAGGTTCAGAGGTCCCCGCTTCAAGGATGCTGATTATACCCATTGGGACTCGGCGACTCGGAGCGGGATGCACACTGGCTCGTGCCACGCACGGCATGCACGATCGAGCATCGGGTGGTCTCTTCCAAGTCAATAATGGAATAGAATACTAGTACTGTAGTTTGCGTTGGAGTAGTAAATAGCATACTGATAACTACCACATTCACAGCGAGCACGAGGGTCGAGCGCGCCACAACGAAAAAGCTACCGCACTCTCTGCCGACACCGATTCGACGGGACTAGCCTCGACCAATGTTTAAGCCAAACCTCGTCAGCATTCACACGTACATGAATGACAACCAAATGAAGGGAAAACCCATCACATGGTGTTAAATGATTCTACTAGTACGATCCTACACATAACCTACTACTACAAGCCATTACCGTAGTTCATTCCTTCCGTCTAGCTCGACACTCACGCCCATGGAGAGTATTAGTAGGTACTACGCCAGAAATCAATCAGCCACCTCTAGGTCATAGTGATTGATACGAAGAGGAACGTTCTGATCCCAGTCCGCGTGTGAGAAAGGAGGTCCCATGTTCGGATGCGTTGAAAGTGGCGTCGTAGCAAGAATGAATGATGCGTCATCAGCCCTACTGGTAACGACCAGTGAGCGGAGCACCGGGATAGACAATGCCCGAGCGTCGAATCTTCGCGAGAGGAGGGACCGCAGGATTGCATGATAGGGCTCGAAATTGTGTTCATAATGCAGATGTAGGCTGATCAATGTCGCTGGTGGGATGTTCAGATAGAACAGCAACATGACGGCCTTTGAAATCGAGTCGTCGATCAAAAGACAAGAAAGCGACGCTAATTCGACTTTCTCCGAGCGCTTGGGTCGTCCATCAGCCAGGAGGAAATCGGTGCAATCAGCGAGGGCAGCATGGAGGTATAGATGCTGGAGTTTTTGCATGCAACGCAGCGCGGTTAGGAAGTCGTCCATGGTTTGCTGAAACCGGGAAAAGATGCGAGTGAGGCTGAGAGTCGTCAGATCATCCAGCCGGAATGAATACCACGCGAGTGGAAAACGTATGAGCCGGAGAGTATGCAGAGCTGCGACGCCTCCACGAAAGGGTAGTACCGGGTGCCATCCGGTCAAAGATGTACATACGGTCAGGTACCGCAGTCGTAGCGCCTGTTCAAGCCGAGAAAAAATATTGTATAGACGTCCATGTTCGTTGACCTCGCTTTCCCGAACATCCAAACAGAACTCTTGGATGCGTCCCACATGGCGCATGATGAGCTCCAGGCACTGCAGTTCCGGAGATCTTTCGTCTTCGTGTGGCACTTTTGCTCGCAGCTTCAACGGCGCATCTCTTGATCTATATAACAACTCCTCCGTCCAGCGTGGCAGGGTCATAAAAAGGTACGTCCATAAAGAGGGGCAGTTTAGAGCTGCGAAGCGCCAACAGCGGCAAACGTAGGAGACATTGATCCATCCAGGTGGGGTCCGGATGAAATCGTCGCCATGCTCGTCATAATGATCACGAGCGCCGTGGACGAATATAACCGCAAGAAGTTCTGGGGGAGGCGATGAACAGAGGGCTGGTGATGCATCTTAGAGGAGACGTTCGATAGTTGCGATTCTGGTTATGGATGGAGCCGTCGGCAAGGTCTGCAAACCAAAAATGAGTGCACAGACTAGGAGCAGGTTAGCATCAGAACCACAATAATAATTCGACGTCGTACTGTGCAGCTGGGCTCCCGCGACAGTTCCGACTCTGGTTCTTGCCACGAATGGACAGAGCTCTCCACGTCTTAGCAAGGTCTGCAAATCGGTAATGAGTGCGGGAACTAGGAGCAATTTAGCGTTAGCATCACAACAATAATTCGACGTCGTACTGAGCACCTAGATTTTCGTGATGGATGAAGTGTGGTAAAAGGTTTAGAGGAAAACGACGCTGTTTTATTGAGCTTTTGGGTGGTTGTGTCCGATTAGAAATTAATCTAAACTCGAGAAATACCAGCGTGCGTTGAGACATAATTTTTTGAGACAATGCTTATGTCTAGCCCGACCTCAAGAACGTACACGGGTTTACAGTTCTGCTTGACTCTTGAAGGCAGTATCACGACTTATGATCTCAAATACAGAGGAGATATATTCCTGAGTTAGCGCTCTACGTGCGCAAAAATAATAGCTGTGTTCGATTACGTTTCAGAGGGGGCAGTTTCAACCGAAATGTTTGAAAGGTTTCTTCATATTCATTTCTAAGCAAGGCGAGAAAGAGACGTACCGGCAGTACAGAACTCGGGTGGATGTACGCGCTGTCCAATGTTGCCATTGGTATTATTATTTTCGTTCCAAACTAGGCGAAGCATGCAGTTGGATGCTTGGATGGCGTTATTACCCTTTGATACAAATGAGCAATATGATCGAGTGTAGCAATAGACCTATGATGGATGAGAGTGAGTCAAGGTGCCTAATATGATGAGACAGAACGACTAGTGCAGGGGGGAATGGAACTGTCGTTCGAAGAGAGAGCGATGAACACACGATCTGGGTCGTCATTATTTCCCGTTCGACTAGACAGTGTCAAAATAAACGCTTTAAGACCGTCACGCGAAGGTAGTTACCACTGAGCGCTCCGTGTGCATTGATCGACTACCGCACTCAAGAGCAAACTCTGGTCGTAGTCATCATTGACTAAGTCAACCTTGTGTAACATGTATGTTGCATTGAAGAGATACCCCATCGGAGGCTGGGTCCCGGGGGCAACACGCTGGTAAGGATTGTATCAGTTGTGCTGTTCATGAAAAAGGCGATCGCTACTCACAAAACGTAACTGGCGAAAGCCAATGGAGAGCTTCGTGGTAACGGGTGTAGACAGCGCACGCTTGACGTGGCCGGTTTCCATGAACAAGGAGAAGGCAAGTATAGCGACCGGGTCTATCTCGCTCTGACTTAGCCCTAAGGTAGGTGAGTCGCGCGTTCGGCATGGGCGAAAAAGAGTCTCATAAAATGGAGACATGCAACTGGGTCGTTTTTTGCGATAAGATTATAAGTGTAGTTAAACTAGGGCAACAGGGTTAGCAACGAAATGAAAGTACAGCAGGATGCAGACTCACGTAGAGCTCAGGCTAAGGCTCCGGGTTGGAGGCTAGGGGTATGCTCCTCGTCGTCCACATACGATTTCTGGACGAAAGGTAGCGTGCTCCAGGGTGGACTCCAGTTGCGACACCGTTCGACTTCTTCCAGGGCACGAAAGAAGAGGCAATCGCGAGCAACATGGGGGACTTGCCAGTGGCACCCTCATTTAAATTGTATACGCGGCGTGTCGTTCAAAGTCTGCTAAATCCATCAGCGGATAATAATGTCAATGTTACACTGCATACCGGGTTCCTTGACAGGATAGCATGGTAATTCAAGATGATTATGGTGATCGCTCCGTGTCAAGATAAAGTTCGCTCCAGTAGCAACCAAGGCCAGCGAGTCAGTCACGGGGCCCACATTAGCAATGTTTTTGTGATGCAATGTCCAAAATGGTACTTGTCGGAGAAATAATGAAATATCTAAAAACAAACTCTCCTTCAAGTTAATGATCGTCTGTCCATGGCGGGCTCGACGGCTACAGCAACTCTGGCGACCCCTTGGCTTCGCGCGTTTATTTAGCAAGCCCGCAACACGCGAGGACAAGCGGTGGCCCGGTTGGGAGGTCGTCGTGGGCATCGAGGTCCACGCTCAAATCAAGTCTCGGAGAAAACTGTTTTCTGGTTCGTACTAGTACCAAGTCCTTTTCGGACACCTCTCACGGTTGAACGACGCGCAGATGCGCCGACTTCCAAGCCTGGGGAGATACCCAACTCGTTTGTCGTGCCCTACGATGCAGCATTACCTGGGACACTACCAGTGCGTAACGCGTCCGTGACACCTCAGTCGCACCTCACACATACATGCAGACGTTGAACCCAAAATGCGTCGAACTTGCCCTTCGGACCGCCATTGCGCTCGATGCACAAGTCCAACCGCGCTCTGCGTTCGACAGGAAACACTACTTTTACTCGGATCTGCCCGCCGGCTATCAAATCACGCAACGCTATGGTCAGTGTGATGCATCTATATTCCGGAGTACATGTATGCGGAGTGTTTACCTCATCTTCGACAGCACCGTTGGCGAAAGGTGGCTACTTGGACTTGTTGTCACACCGTGGCGTCCGCGTTGGAATCACCCAGATTCAGTTGGAACAGGTTCGCAACGCGTGTTTGCGCGGTCTGTACTGTTTCTTATCGTTCGTCTGCATTTCCAGGACACCGCAAAGTCGATATTCGATGCGCGCCGTCGTGTCACTCAAGTTGATCTCAACCGAGCAGGTTCAGGGTTGATGGAAATCGTTTCTGAACCAGATATGAGGTCCGTTTGACCGTAGCTACCAGATGTCGAATTTTGCACAAGGTTGCTTTGTCTCTATTTTAGGTCCCCAGAAGAGGCAGGCGAATATGTTCGCACTCTCCAAGCCATGCTGAGGGCTGTAGGAGCTAGCGATGGCAGCATGGAGCTCGTACGTACATCACACAAGCGTCCTTCCTTGTCTTATGATTGTCTTAGGGATCACTTCGGTGCGACGTGAACGTGTCCGTGAATAAATATGGACACCCACCAGGGACGCGGTGCGAAATCAAAAATCTCAATAGCCCCAAATTCATGATGATGGCAATTAGTATGTCTCTTCGTCACTGCTTCACAGGTCATCACATAACTTTTTAGCGTCCGAGGTTTTTCGTCATATCGACCTCCTTGAACGAGGTCAAACAATACCTCAAGAAACCCGCGGATTCGACGAGGCCAAAGCGGAAACGTTCAAGTTGAGAAGTAAAGAGGATTCTCCGGATTATAGATACATGCCTGACCCCAATCTGCCACCACTCCTCCTATCTCCCGTTCGTGCACACATTCTTCCACACTCATCGTACACTCACCTGACTACTAGGAGTACATTGATCATGTTCGCAAATCCATGCCAGAGCTGCCTCGAGAGACACGTGCGCGGCTGACGAGCATAGGTTTGACTGAGCAAGAAGCAGAGGTACTCATGGCGGTGGACGCTGGACGAGAGGTCCGCTTCGACGGCGAACCCGCCAGAGGAGCCGTCCACTACTTCGATCGTCTCGCTCAAGGACGCTCTGCAAAGACGGCCGTGAACTGGTACGCATGCGTTGACGCACCATATTCTCGTCGCTCTTAGATTGCGCTAGGATGATACACGAGCTGCTTGGTCAACTGGCTGCGCGCAAAGAGACATTTAGCGACAATCCGATCTCGGTGGCGCAGATGGGCGAGTTGGTGGACATGGTGCAATCCGGGCAGATAACGGGTGAGTATAGCATGGCTTGTCATGCGAGCAGTAGCTCATGCATCGAGTCTCTAGGAAAATCGGGCAAGGCATTACTACGTCACCTGGTCGCTTCACGTTCGACAGCTCCTCCCTTGATACTGGCGAAAGAGTTGGGTTTGCTCGCGGTGTCTGACGACGACGGCTCCCTTTTGAAGAGCTGGTGTTTGGAGGCCATCGAGGCACTTCCCGAAGAAGTTCAAAAAGTGAAAGACGGGAATGTCAAGGTTCTGAACCGCATAATGGGAAAAGTGATGCAACTGAGCGGAGGGAGGGTAAAGGCGAGCGATGTGAGACAGATGCTCGAGGATCTTCTCCAGGGGGGCTGAGGGTGCTTGATGGAATGTAGAAACAATATGAGCATGTCGTCGATGATAGACCCTACTAGTACATGTTGCAGATCATGGAAGTCGATCAACCTCTAGACTCCAGCTTTGCTATTTGTACTTTTGTCCCCAGTCCCCTCCATCGAGTTTTGGCACCGACTCCTTGGCTGGCTTCGGTCGACATTTCTGTAAGTACCTTGGCGACGAAATTGGAGTCCGTGAGGGGTGTCAAGTCATTGCGTCTGGGCAATTGCTGGAGGTCCACAAGTGAGACAGATCCACGAGCGACTCTTAATCACATACACGCTTCACCCGATCGTAGGGTGCCTCCCATCCGCTGACTTGTCGTACGACAATTGGCGGGCTCGATATAAAAGAATGGAACATTCGTGTATCGTGTGTCCGAAAGAGGACGTTATCCACCCGCAACGTGAACCGCGCAAGGATAAAGATGCAAGTGGGCATGACGCGCTTGACGAGCACATGAGCGATCACGTCCAGACAATGCTATTCACGAGGACGGGACTGACTATTCTGACGAGCAAATGCGACGACCCATTGTCGTGCAGCTCGTCTTCGAACAGGGGCACTTCTGCGTAGAACAAGATCGGATCCGGTCGGGTGAGCTCGGACAGCGGGATCGTGTGCGCGGGGTCATCGGCATCGGCATCCAGCCACATCGCCGCATCGGACGGCGGCGCGTCGACTGTGTGAGGGTGATGCCCCGGATAGGTCGTCGTGTACGTCCAGTCGTATGGTTTCGCCGTGACGGTCGCGGGGAGGGGCAGGTTCGTCCCGGGGTCTGTCCTGGGTGGAGGACGCGCTCAGAGACACAGCATGCGTACCACGTGATAGGGTCTTACCGGCTGCGCAACCACGCATCTGCGTACCCAACTTTGACGCCGCCGTCGCCCTCCTCGAGCTCGCCGCCCTTGACTGCGGACAATGCACCCTTGGCGTCGAGGATGAGCTTCCACCCCGAGGGACGGTGTTCGAGAGAGAGATAGTTGTTTCCAAACGTCATCTCTGGCAACGGGAAACCGAGGAACGACTGGAGCGCGTCACACTCGGACGCGTTGGAGATGGCGGTGGTCGCTGCCGTGATGAGCCAGCCGTGGATGTCGATGGAGCGGGCGTTGTTGGATTCTGAGAGGGCGTGTTCGGGAACCGCGATGGCTTCGGACATGATCGGATTCAGGAAATGCGCTGGGGAGATGCGCGTCGCCGTCGTCGTCGATGAGGAGGATATCACCTCGATCGGAGTTTAAATTGCTATCTACACGACTAGCTTCCACCTACACATGATGTCAAATGAACCATCCTTCTTCATTGTGTGCTGCGCTGTCTCGAGGCGTCCTCGAATGGAGAGGATGTCGTACAAGGACTGTATCTCCGACTCGGCAACTGGTTCGGGGGAAAGAATATCATAAAGCCCCAACTCTTCCAGCGCCGGTGCGAACATCCGATCTCGACCTCGACCTCCATCGCCGTCTTGACCATCCTGGCTCAGAGGGGCTGAGGAAAGCCAAGATATTATCAAGTTGACGTGTGGCACCTCGCCTACATGTAGCTTGAGAGATCGTAGATGTTGAAGACGGCCCAGGGCGTGCTCCCGAGCCCAAAAGGCCACCGTGTCCTCGAATCGAGAACCGCAAAAAGAGATGGATATGCTCTGTATATTTGTCAGAGGTATCGACTGCCAGAAAGCTTTGACGATGCGATCTATGGTCTCGGATCGGTCAAACCAGCCGAAGCGCAGCGCAACTCGGAGAGGAACGTTGCAATCCCAGACCACCCACTCCGACGGATCGGTTTTGTGGTTGATTTCCGAGACGCCCAACGTCAGCACGGCTTCATGCCCAGGCCCCATCCCGTTTTGAACAGATAGTGAACAAATTGTCGGGCCGGACAGTGTGTCATCTTCGAACATGTGGATTCTTGGGAGAAGCCCAAAACAGAGTGGAGCATAATCATCAATGGAGGAGCTTATTCTGCGTCCACACCCTAGCCTGACTTCCGTGTTCAATGGTATGTGTACGCAGGACAGAAATGCGATAACCGTCGAGGGGGAAGCAATGATCAAGAGGCGCGAAAGGCGAGGTAAACCGATTTTCTGAAGTGCGTCCAACGGTAGAAAATCGTCAGCGAGAGCATTTTCGAGGTGGAGGAGCGTGAGATCCGGCATGCAGCGTAGCGTGGTCAGGAACTCTGCCACGTTTTGTCGAGCAGGGGAAAGAATATGGCGTAGAGTGAGTGTTGTCAAGCTGCTCAAGTTGAGTGAATACCAAGGGAGTGAACCACGTGAAAGGTCAAGCGCATGGAGGGATGGCGTATCTCCTTCAAAGAGTACGAACTCCTCGGGAACAAACCAAAAGGGCACCGATATAACAATTTGCAGTTTCTGTAGGCGGCGCGCGCGTGAAGAGAGGACGGTGAGTAAATGGCGGTCGCTAAACGAGTGGTCTATAGCGTGGAGGCGAAGCTCTTCAGTACGTCCGATATGTTCCGTCAACAGCTCCAAGAAGCGACGCCTTGGAGGTTCTGCATCCATGTGACAGCCATACCATCTGAGGTTCAGCTTTAACGGTGTTTCCCCCGACCGCGCTAACAACTCCTCCGTCCAGCGCGGTGCCACCACGCAAAGGTAGCTCCATAGCATGGGGCAATTCAGAGCGACGTTGCGCCAGTGACGGCAAACGTAGGAAATGTGGACCCAACTTGGTGCAGCGGGAATCGTACAGTCTTCCGAGGCCGCGCCGGAGTTGTAGTAGTCTTGAACACACTCAATGAATATCGCTTCAAGGATCTCGGTCGGAAGGCGACAAGATGAGGAAACGGCATTCCTTTCGTAATGGAGATTCCGCAACTCCGACCGAGCTTCAGTGATTATTTTGACCACGCGTGCTATATCCGTGTCGATAGACTCGAGTGTTCGCATGGAGTAGAAGTGGGTCTGTTCGGACTGCCAGCAGCAGGTCCGAGTTCGGACAGATAGGGTTCACTGCGAAAATGTGCTTCAGCCGTCTGTACCATGACAGCTACTCGATGACTTACAAGGTTATCCAGACTCGTGATGGCCAGCAGGATGATGTCCAGGTCTCCGAGGACGCGAGTTCAAGTTTCTGGTTGACCAGCGCGCTAAAGATCCATTGCTTACCTAAACGATACCCAGGCCATCCTACTCTGGCAAGCGGTGAGGTTCAGACCAGTAGTACTAATAGTTCACTCGAACTCCGATTGTGCTCTAAGTTCAAGTTCTTATAGTGTCCACGAACGTCCTTGATGAACATACGAGATGCAGTAAATGGACCTCTGATGGACTATATATTTTGCAAACACGGAGCATATCATACAAATCTGAGTCTGCGACATCCGACCTGGCCGTCGAGTCGTCGTTCGAACTGGTCTTGCGTCGATAACGATATCTTGCAGCTCCAGTTCCTGCTCAATTGCCGATTTACCTACTCCATCGATAGTGAGCATGGGAATCAGGTTAAGTGGGCATGTTGCCTTCACTCAGTTTGAGATACCGTAGTACGTTTTAGATGCATATGCACCAAGACATCGCCCCTGAATCGGAGTTTCAATGTTTACTCATTTTTGAGTTTATCTTGTGAAATTATTTATTTCTCCTTCATTGTACGATGGAAGAATCGCGACCGTCCACGCCAGCAGCGCCCCCACAGGACTTGTGGTCCTCGATATTGGACTCGGTCTCGTCCAGCAGATCGATACCCTCAAAACAAGTCCTCCTCCTCGGTCAACCCTCCTCTGGCAAATCCGTCCTCGCCTCCGCACTCCTCCAGAAACCCGTCCCTGCAGACGACAGCAACGATGCATCGCGCACCGACTTTGCACTCGGATACGACTGGGCGGACGTCCGGGACGATGGTGACGAAGGTACCTCTGATCTTTCTTTGTGAAGGCGCTGAAAGCGAGCTGCTCGTAGATACATTGGCGCGGTTGTCCGTGTACACGGTGCCGTCGGATGCAAAGGCTTATACTGCCTTGTTACCTCATTTCTTACCCCCGAGGATGGCACTACCTCATACCCTCGTCATGATCGCATTGGACTGGACCCGTCCCTGGACGTTTGTAGAGGAATTGCAGACGTGGCTCAAGTGGGTGGAGCGGTGGGCGAAAGGAGAGGGTGAGAGAGAGGTAGAGATTGCGAGAGAGGAGACCCGCGAACGATGTAGGTGTTGTTTCCCGCATAAGGAACTCGCTGTGGAACGTTGCATTAGTACAGGCACACCTACAACACTACACTGAACCGTCGGCTGACGCGTTGCCCGCCACATCCAACTTGACTTCAAATACTGTACTACCACTGGGTCCTGGGACACTCACGCACAACTCTGCCGGAGTTCCGATCATCCTCGTATGCACAAAGGCGGATTTGATCGACGAAGGGAGCGATCTCGTTGGTGCTGGTGCGTCCGGGATGGGAGCGATGGTAAAAGGTAAGGGCGGTGAATGGGAAGAGCAGACGGATGGCATCATGCAAGTCCTCCGTACAATATGTCTAAAGTGTAAGTCGTCTACCTCGGCTCGCATCGTAACAACCCCAACTCGGATGACTAGATGGAGCCGCACTGTTTTACACGACGCCTCAACCAAATACTCTTCACGTACTTCGGCAATATGCACTGCATCTCTTGTTCATGCCTCCCGCGCCGTCTCCTGGAGTGGCCACCGGAACAGAAGCTCCCGCTCCGATACGAAATCCATTTGTGTTCCACCACAAACCAAACACGCTTGACCGTGACCGCATCGTCGTTCCGGCTGGTTGGGATAGCTGGGGGAAGATTGGTGTTTTACGAGAAGGATTTGAAGCGCGGGTGTGGGGTGACGCATGGGACACGGATCTCACGGAAAGATCGGAGACGGAGGATGCGGGTGGAGCAAAGAGAATGTATCGAACATTAGTGCCTGATCAAGGCGCGAAGGTGAGTTACATATTGGTGTATCGGTGTTCCTTTTTTCATTTCCGACAAAGCCACCCCCGCTTCCACCATTCAATGCCCCGATTGCGGAACAAGCGTTCCTGGCGAAGCATTATGACGAAAACTCGAAGAAGCCAGATCGAGATCCACGTGGCGCATTCCGCAACCCTACAGAGACTGCGACTGCTGGTATCGTTGGACCCCTTGGGAGCAGCAGCTTCAGCTTGCCAAACGTCGAGAAGGCACTTGCTGACATGGAGGGTGGTTTGGGGGGCAGCGGTGCGCTAAACGCGAGTGTGAACGGAGACGCTGCGCGACGGCTATCAAGAGGGGGTACGCGGCCCACATCCAGTTTATCTGCGGTGGCTGGTACAACGACATCGACGACCG
Organism: Tylopilus rubrobrunneus; assembly: GCA_038091235.1. Lineage (NCBI taxonomy): Eukaryota > Fungi > Basidiomycota > Agaricomycetes > Boletales > Boletaceae > Tylopilus > Tylopilus rubrobrunneus. Next base: position 3,587 of record JBBPOC010000399.1, on the reverse strand, counting down.
GCCGAACGTCCACGTCTCCGACATTGAACGCATCGCAGAGCCCGACGGGTGGACAGACACAGCACGAGGTACTGCAAAACTTCTTCCAGAGCCTGCTGAGTTCCAAGGATCGGGCGGGGGCAAGTGCTGCTGCATCGCGGCTGCCCAGGACGAACGGAAGTCCTGGTGGTGGAGAGGATGCGAGCTGATATGTCTTGGTTGTGTACAATAGACTCAGGGGCTATTCTTTCAAGAAAGGAATGGTCGGGAACAAACAAATAACAACGATGCTGTTGACGACGGTCAATTTTCACACGGGCGCTCTCCCGACATCTGCCTCGCATCCCGGCGAATCCACCCACCACGACCGTTAGACTAGTCAACGATGGGCAAATGGTACTTTGTTCTTCTACATCATCTCCACATTAACCCGCTCATCCATTCATGTTTAATAGGACGACAGAATACTATGACGACGTGCTTGGCGCAAAAATGAGGAGTCTGGTGTATGCCACCTTATCTTCCCCCATAGTCATCCACCACTGAGACCGCTTCTAGCTCCGGTGCTATCAAGCGCGCCAGGCTTGAAAAAGCGGAGCCCATGATTAGCTATGAAGCGTTCGTGGAAGACCTCGACCGTGGTGATTCTTTCACCACGTCACTTATCGAAGTCCTCGTCAAGGTATGTAGTACCGGCTTGTCATTCAGAATCTCGGCTGACATGCTATACAGGAGGTCGCAGAATGTCGTTTTCGTCAACACGCTCCCGATCGTGGTCTTATTGGGGATCGCACCGCGCGGTCTCTGCGCAGACTATCCAGTCCCACATCCGTCTACCACGACCGTGCAGCCGGTCGCGGACCTGATGTACGGTGAGGCGTAGACCTTACCGAATATCTCTCGCAACCTCCTGATGAACTAGATATGGACGAGGACGAGGACGAGTTGGGCCCGTACAGCAGCTTCGTAGCCGGCCATGGAAGGCAGTCGTCTCAACACGGATTTGTATGATGCATATCGCTCCCAACACAGTTGGTCGAATTCCTCGACACCTTACTTGTTTTCTTCATGCCTCTCCCCCGATATCATCGGCCCCTCCCCCCGCGAGTGACAGAGTACTGCCACCGCTCGTAGATGCCTCGTCACCAGCGAGAATGAGTACATGGTCGTCGACCGGGTTTCTGCATTCGACACTGTCGAGACAGCCCTCCATCCGTCGTCCTGTGCGTAACAGGATGACAGATTTCAACGAATTCACAGCCTCCCGCCGTAATTCCACTCGCCAACTTGCCCACGACGAAGATCAAAATGCTCGGTCAGAACTCGCGGCTGCCAACGCGGTTGACCCGCTTCCCGCGTCTTCTCTTGGTCCACGGTCGTCATCAGCACAAGTAAGGGGGTTCTTCCCGTTTGGAAGGGCACGTCGATTCGAAATCATACCAACACCGCGACCGGCGACAAGTATGTTGGAAGACTGGTACTTCCCGCCCCATTCCGGGTGGACGGCGAATCTATCTGAACGGATGGGTGGAGCGGAGGAGTCGAGCGATGACCGCTCGCAGGCGCCACGTCTGAGACGCGGTGGACTACGTGCACCGGAGTCGCTACTTTCACGGCATGCTTCAACCCCTATCAGGGTACCGACGATCGTGTTCCCAACAGCGGAAGAGTTGCAGCGCGTAACGACGGCGGCGGCTTCGTCCACTCCTGCGATGGCGGCGACGGAAAACACGAATGACACCAGTTTGATGGCGGAGGAACGTGTACAATGAAATATATTTAACCGGAAAGGATTATTAGATTCGACTTTAGTCTAGCATTATGTTTTTCTACAACACCTTCATCCTCTATTTCCTACATTATCGTTTCATTCCTTGTACTCTAAGAGTAGGATAAGTGGATTACGTAACCCTCTGTATTGTTACTCATGATCAAGAGGCGAAGCCGTCCACAACCCTGCGTACGAGAAAAGTTGCCAGAGGAAGAAGAACTTGAAGTACCCTCGACTGAACTTGAACCAGACAACGATGATGGTGACGAGGACGAAGACAAGTCTCTACCGTGCGTGTTTTTCTTAGGTCGAGAGAACAAGTACTCATGCTTTGCTGGAACAGCCTCTCGGATCTGCTCGAATTGCGGCGGCTGCGCAAGGCGAGACAGGTCATTGACGTGCACAAGCTCTCGAGTGGCGATGTCAAGAAGAAACGACGCCGAACAGCTGAGGAAGTGCCCGAGGAAAAGGGCGGGTTGAACGTCGGCGCCGGCGGTGGGGATGCCAAAACCGAGGATGCGTGAGTTGCCCCTGGGTTGTCGTGTGCGTGCTGCGCTGACGATGCATGGCGTGGGATGCAGCGAGCTGACGGACGCGACTGCCAAAGCTCAACGGTCCGTCCGGACCAACAACTTTACCCAACAAACCAACGCACTCGACGTCGACAAGCACATATACGCCACTCACGCACATGTCTGCGTGTATATCTGGGACTGATTCGTTGGCGCATTTTCAGGATGGCATATATCGAAGAGAACCTCAAGATCCGGCGGAGTGAGCAAGACACGTCGGACGCATTGACGCGCGATGCCAAGAATGAGTTGCATTGTCATGTTTAATCCAATTCGCATAAGTCTTTCGTACGCTGATTCGACGAGAGCAACCTTTGGGCGTGTAGAAATGCACATGGAGACCTGCCCGTTGGTAGACAATCAAGAACATCGCAAAGTTTGGGGCTACATCAGCAAAACCCGGATTTCGAACACAGCATTTCATAATATTACATCATTTCCCAGGCAACCAGAAGCCGACAGCCGAGGCACAGCCCACTAGCAGCTGACAGCGCCAGGACAGTCCAGCCACAGTCCACTGGCAATGTGACAGTCGAGCCACAGTCGAGAGTCCTGCTCACAGGGAAAGGATCAAGTCACGGCAGACTGACAGCACGACTCAATGCCCACCGCAACTACTTGTACCGTACTAGTATAATATAATGTATTGAACCTAAGACAATACATGGGCCGTGACTCCCTCGCATCATGATGTCAGAATCAACCTGACAAAATACATGTTGGTGGTATTCGTAGGAGGTATATACATCATGACACAGGTAGGTACGATACATACAGGAACCGGAAGTTGTACACGGCACACCACATCAGCTGGCAAGGGTATCTCGCTCTTCGTATTGGCGCAGCGTGAGCGGGGATCGGCTGGGAAACGGAATACCACACTCCCGCATCACACGACGAACCGTTCCGATACTGGCCTCCGTGTTCAAAAGGCGACGTTCCGCCCGAGCAATCTGAAATTGATGAAAGCGTTCCATCACGCCATGCTCTTTGACAAGGCAAGCAGTAAGCCTCTTCCTGGCTAACTGAACACCACGCCGAGCACACGTCGCTTCCAGGAGCAGTGTCATACTGTGCTGGATTGTTTCCTCGTCCTCGTCGGAGTCAAACTGCTAGAAAGCACGATGAGCTTGTGTTGATAATATTAAATTTGTACTTACATCGAGACCCGCAACATGGTCCAGAGGATAAGAAGTTTTGTCGGGTGATGAGGAATGATGCAAGGCGACCTCTATTTCTGCTAACCGGTTCAGGGACGCACACCT
>JBBPOC010000398.1:0-15351 GCA_038091235.1 Tylopilus rubrobrunneus | reverse complement strand
AGACTATTCCGAAGCGATTGAGTGGACAGTAAGTGTTATGTTGTGGAAATGGAGACTGAACCGACGGATATTAAGTGTACATGGCTGGTAACCGCACACCTGCTGCCAGTGATTGTGCAGAAACATTACTGCGCAGTCATCACATGCATCACAGCTATAGTACTACCGCCGACCTCTTGGCACCCCATACCCTCTAACCTTCTGATCCAGGTGACCCACCTATGATCATCAACCCTTGGGATGAAGATTGTTGCATCTTTTCTGCTTACGTTGGACAGAGCTTTGTGGTGATCTTGTTGTTCAGATGCGCCTTCTTCCCGTGCGCATCATGCAACAGAACCATGGTGGGAATATCGCGGAACCTCGTTTGTGCAGATTAAGTTACGCGGCTTACGCCCAGGCGAGTAAGTACGTCAGAGGTGGCCACAGCACGGCATTCTCAGGTTGCAGGACCCAGCCGCTAATCTGCCAGCGTCCGCGTCTACCTTCATTTGTATAAGACCTCATGGAGCCGATCCTCAGTACCCCCTGATATTGTTTTCACGCTCGAGCGATGTCCGTCAGGCTTGTATCCGAGGAAACGCAGATCGACCTCCTTCGTCTCCAGTTTTCCAAGGTATCGATGTTCTCTAGCGTCAACTCGATGGAACCTAACGACTTCCTGTTGGGCGCTACAGTTCCTCAATGGTAGGGCTCCGTTGAATTTCAGCTTGGTCGCTAATATCTGAATCTCCTTTCTGCAGTTGCCGCGCTCGCGGCTGCCGTACGTGCAACACTCTTAGAAATCCACCTGGGTCTGATAGGCTTGCTCCATTCAGGCATTCGATTACTGTTTGACGTTCACCAGAGAGGTTCTTCAACTTCATTTATGCATTCTATGGTTCTCAAGCACCTCTCCAGGTAGAGTATGTGTGGGGCACAAAGTGGGAGACGACACGCATCGTGTTCACATTGTCAAGATACCTCTCACTCATATCGTGCTTACTCACTTGTTATGGTTCGTTTTCACTTTCTTATTTTATCAGGTGTCTGATGAAAGACGTTATAATTTAGACGCTTTGGTCAACGAAGGAGTGAGTATGCTCGTTGTTCACCATGGCACCCCATTTTGATTCCTGTTTCCAGTGTGGCGCTTTTATTATCGCGATAGGTGGTATGGCTATGTTTCGACTGAATGAACTTGCTTTTTGAGAGGCTTCCTTAAGCCATTTACACTGCAAGCATCATCTTCTCGGAGGGAATATTGATCCTGCGCACGTATGCTCTGTGGGCACGCAGTAGACAGGTGCTCATTTTCTTATTGCTTTCGGCGGCGGTAAGTCTTGGTTTCATCCTACGTATACCGATGATTTTAATCTTCATTTCAGGCATTCATCGCAGGTGCTGAGGTGACGACACGGCAATTCAAAATCGTTTTGCCTGGAGATACCGCCTCGTCTTATCGTCAGTCCCATCAGTTCATACAGGCACATTGCTGACCACTAGCTGGATAGAATTTTACTCGTATCTGTGCACTTACGGAACTTCGAGGAATGCCGCGATCCTATATGCCTTCTTGGTAGCATACGAGATCCGTAAGTAGCTCTGGCCTCTTGTAGCTCCTTGTCAGATCTGACTTTCCTTCAGTTCTCCAAAGCATGTGTTCGTGGAGAAAGTTTCGAACCTATCGCAATGTCCACAGTAGAACGCTGAACACCCTATATTGGGATGGGATCTTGTACATGTCATGCGTTATCGGTAAGTGCTTCCACTATTAACCGGACAACATTTTGATCCGAACGTGTCGACTAGTGGTATCAGGAGCTAACATGACTGTAATAGCTGCTGCACCGGTGAGTGTACGCGACTTTTCGTTTACCTCAGTGGCATTGAGCACAACAGATTACATACGTTCCTGCATTAGATACGTTCGTAACTTTTTCTCACACCCCAGGTATTTTGGTTCCTGACCCCGTTAAAGAGCCCAGGTGGCTCTTCACAGCCTCCTTGCGTCTCGGATCTTCTTCAATCTCAGGGAGTGCGATAAGCAAATCCACACCACTGCGGAAGAGTTGTCACTGGAAACTCTGCGTTGTCGTGCTCGTTCAGCCGTCGATGCTACGATACAAGGAGAAGTCTTGCACGTTGCGTGATCATATACTGTCATGGTATTGACGTGCGTATAGTCCTGCTTGCACTCGGTTGAAAACTGACACGGAAAACTCAGCGGCTGGCCGTTGTTGATATCAAGGGTGTACGCATGCTGAATTTGAATGGCAACCCTTTTCGATGCACAAAATGTATCACTATGAAGATGCGTAATAAGTCACTGGAGGCTTATTCTTCATCTTTGGCTTTACGTCTCTGAACGTCGAAGAACATGTAGCACAACGTCGAGAACATGATGATCAGGGCTGGTATTTAATGTTCGTGCAGACGGCGACTCGTACGGCGCGGACCGAGGTTTCAAGTGGTTGGACTTCCTGTAGAAACTTCCAGCTCGATATCCCGGATGATGGGGTCGACAGGGAGGGAGAGGACACTGTCAGCTTCTTGGATATGTGTATGATGTGAATGACCACGCACGGAAGCTTTGGTAGAATGACGTCCGAGTCGCTCACGAGTTCTGCAAGTGTGCACGAAGCGGCTCGTTAGAACGTGGAGCTCACTGGGCCGACTGGCCCTGAAGCCATTCTGAGGCCTGCAATGTTACCACCTTGGCCCCCTAGATCCATCTGATAGTGTCTCAAATGTGGAGCCACGGCTGCTCTGCCGCTGCAATGGTCCTCGAACGGCAGCACGGTAAATCTAAGTCACATCACAGATGGAACACATCAATTCTGACGGTACAGACTGAGGCACAGATCAGACAATGACAACACTGTATCCATTTGAAATGTAGAACGAAAAAGAAGACCTCTAGATTTGCAAGACTTTCCGAATCCACGAGACAGCCTCGCGAATCCAAGCTATGATGCCCGCTGAATTTCGTGCAGGCGTTTCCCCTTGCTTTGGCTGGAGCTCTGGTCGGGTACAGCTAGAAAATAGCTGATAGAATTCGTCGGCCGCTTTCCTGATCTCCTCTGAAAATTCTGTGTTGGGCATCTCGTTCGACGAGGTGAGCGTGAACTGCAAATAATCTGTGATTGACACCCTCTTGTGAGTGACTTGAATCGAAAATAATGGAGGTCGCCATACCGTCAAACCCGGTCATGTAAGCGACTCCAAACCCATTGGGGTGGAGCTCAGCCCATCCGTACACGCTAATATGACTGCTGAATACGGAGCTTGTGAAGAGTGTGAATTCTGAAGCGCGGGTATTCAACGGGTCGGCGAGTATGGCTTGAGGCATCGATGAAGAGGGCATGACTTGCACAAGACCTGAAGGGTGGTCCGGGATTCGTCCGACATAAAAGAAGAACATGCGAGTAACGTACCAAACAGGTGCTTGTTCCAACCCTCACCTCTGGCAGCCTCGGAAACAAGCTTCTGGTGTTTCTTGACCGCATCACGCAAGAGCCGTACCCTTTCCTCCCTTGTCGCTGGATGTTGCGTGAGTTGCGGAACGAAGTGGATCCGGAAACACCGTCACAACTCGCCTGTGGCGCCCAACATGGCTTGCACGAACGCGACACATTCCTCGGTGACGACGTCGATCGTTTCCAAACGTCCCTTGTAGAATCTTCTAGTCATAACAATCTCGTGTGTACACACCGGCCAAGGCATGACTGGGCCATGTTCACCACCCAGCCTTTTCGCGAGTCTTGCATATGCAACCTGTACGAGCATCTGAGCCCATCCATCGGGACCCACGCCGAATGCCTTGATGGCAGCCTTTCCGTAACTCGTCCTGAGGAAAGATAGGGCCTTTGAGGATGCAAGTTCCCCTATGGACTGTTGAGCGTTTGCGATTGCCTCGTGGATTTCAGGGACGACCGTCAGATCGAAGTCCAATGGTTCCGGGGTTGCAAGGCAGGATGAAGGCATCAACTGGATATCCGATTCGGGATTTGCAAGGAATCCTAAAATCTCGTCGCAGAGGCGGATATACTGTGTTCCGTCAATCATGCTGTGTTCTCCCATGAGCCCTGCCACGTTGTTATCGAATACTATAAACTGGACGGGTTTATCGACATAGCGCGAGGAGAGGCCGCGTGACATTGCGATGGGATTCGTGGGCGACTGAGTATGCCAAAGTAGTTAAGTCATCGTTACGGGGCAGACAAGACAGTCCTTTACAGCAGAAAAATACTCACTGGCAGGGTACCATGCCAAAGAGCCCTCGAAACATCGACATCGTTCTCTGGAGGTGGTGTGGAATCATCCAAAGACACAACAAAAGCGGATGAATGAATCTCGCCAAGGATGGTCGCATTGTGTGGGACGGTTGATAGAAATGCGTGATCCTACACCCAAACAGACTTTTGAGAGCTCCTGTCGCCAGAATAATAGAGCACGTACCTTGGCCCACGGCTCTCTATCTTGGCAGGTCAATACGCCGACTGCAGGATATTCATCCGTGGTATGGTCATATATGTGTTGGAATTGCCTGTGATGCATATATGCGTGTAAATGACGAGATAATGCTGCTGTAAGTTTCGGGAGGACTTGGTCGATTAAAAAGCACAAGCCTCACCTGATTAAATCACCTATTCCAATGACCTCTTCCCCAACTTGAGCCTTCAGCTTCCAGAAACGATTCTTGCGGATCACGATGACGTGTCCGAGATCGTCGTGCGGATTAGCGTTGCCAGCGTAAGAGACGATCCAGTCGATGCCTTGCGCGCTGGGGAGACGGTGACAATCGAACATCCAACTGAGCTGGAATCAGTGATTAGGTATGAGGAACGTCAAGGGAGACAGACCGATAAGCGTCCATACAGAGCTCCACGCCTTTGACCATATCAGAAGCTAATTTACCTGAACGAAGCTTCTGCCTGAACAACATAGCGGCATAAGTGATGCCGGCAGCACGAGCGGCGGGTGTGTGAGGAAGATGTGCAGGCTGAGGCTCGAAACCAACTGTGAACGAGAATGAAATGATAGGAAGGTCGGGAAAGCGGTGGTTATGCTTACAGTAAGGTGACATATTGACAACGATCTGGGGGATATGTCAAAAAAAATAAAGGAGAAGGAATAGGTGCTAACAGGGCCTCTCCAAGGAAGAAAGATTGCATCATCCCACAACTCTTCCAACCAGTTATCTGTCTCGTTCTTGCGCTGGAGGAGAACCTCCTGGAGGACGGGGCCAGCGCCATCGGCGTGTGCAAAGTCATCCATCTTGTTGCATAGGGAGGTAAACTCTTCTTCTGAATGGGCGAGATGGCGAACAGCGTTCTTGAATTTTTGAAGCGTAGCCTCCAGCGGAGGGACAGGAAGACGCGGGAGGGTAGACGATTGGTGCGCAAAGTTCGATATCAAAGGGGCGAGTGCCCTCCAGTTTTGCGGGCGAACCTGGCGAGTCATCTTGGAAGCGATGAGTCTGCCCAACCTGAAGTGCCTTGTTATACGCTCGCTTTTCGGCTCAACGGTATAAATGAGGAGCTCGAATTACATGGTTCGACTCGGAGGAAATATGCATGTTGTGTCGTGAGATTCAGAAAGTCACCCGACAGGCGAGATTACTTTTGGGCCCACTGCCGGGGTGAATGAGGGCCGCCCATGTCGAAGAGGCGAGTGGCACGGAAGATTGATTGAATGTTTTTCGACTGCAGAGTAGTACTGCCGAAGGAGTTACCATACCTAGTACCTACCTATCCTTTTTCGACGAACCATAATTGATGATTGATGAGATCAGTGACGATTTACAACAAAATGACGGATTCATCACCCTGATTCCTGTAGACAGCTACCACCAAATAGTGGTGCAGACTATAGGTGGTGAAGAACCGACACTAGTAGCAGGCTGATTCCAACCGTTCTTGCCTTGCTGCAACTGCTAATTCACGAAGTGTCGAAGTTCCGAAGTCCAGACCATGAAGTTAACGGGCGTGGGACCGAAATATTGATTCCCGATACGGACGTAGAGGGACCAGTTACGACAGGACCCCGGATAATCATCCCCAGGTAGAAATCGACCTTTTTGACCGTTTCACCCCGATCCCAATCTGGACGGAAATTGCTGAAAATCGGCTCCAACCCCGATCAGGCATCTGGCTGCGTCCGGACATTCACCGGGACGCAGGCAGGGCCGATCCCAATCCGGACGATGTGGACATGGTCGGACGAGCTCGCAGATGCTGACCAGATAGTGAAGCAGTTAGTAGATATTTTATTCGGCGTTCGTTCGAACACACCCGTCGGGTTGACAAGATGAGGTCGTGCCCTCACACACTGTGATGACGACGACAAAACGACGCGCCTCTGCGCCCACCCTTACCCATCCTCGTCCTCACCCACCTGACTGCAACGACAACGCGATGATGCTGCCTCCGTGCCTTCGCCTCACTCACCGATCCGGACAGTTTGGCGAAATCTTGTCCGGATACCGAGCCACTTTTGCGGATCGGGGTTCTATAGGCATTATCCGGGGTCCTGTTACGAGTCGTGTCTGGCGCATTTTGCCTTCGAGTCGGATGACTCGGTTTCAGATGGTACGGCCACGTTGTCATATTTCAGTGGAGTTGCGGAATCGCGCCGGAGTCACCGATAAAACAGATCATGAACCAATAATAAGTTGGTTGTCTGTTTCCTCCTCGCTAAACTGGAATCAAAGAAGCTATGAATGCACCCACGCCTGAAAATGATGGTGGCGCTCCAGGCTGAGTCTCTTGAAATCCTCGGAATCGAAGCGCGTGCGGGACAAACGTTGATGGCTGCAGTAACATCTGACAGCCCACAGGTCAAGGAAGTAACCAAACGTATCGCTTTGTTGTGAGCAAGTTGTCGTCGCTCTGGATGGTACATTAATCTGTACGATTATTGAATTGTATGTTTTCCGAGGCTAATGCAAACGATGGCATTGAGGTTGATGTGACCTCCAACGGCTTGTACTCACCGTGCGATTAGTTGCAATTGTGGCCGTAGTAGCTTCGAATGGTGTTATTTCCGGGACAGAATGAATCAGGAAGTTCGAATTCCCGGACATGGATACCCTCCGCTACCGGCACGTGATCAGTTCAGCGCGACTCGGAGAGTGGAGCACAAATAGCCAAGCTGTTCCCACCTTTGTGAACAAAATCAACGTCGATGAAGGTTCGGTCAGGTAAGTTTTCCAAGGTTACAACTCGAAAAGCTTAGTTAATGCTAAAATAGACGGTCCAAACTAGCTCCGGCGCAGATTCCAGTGTTTCGCCAGCATCCTTGTCTGATTAGCACAGGACTATAGCCCGAACAAGGAATTGCGCGGCACCACTAGAAGCGAACCGGGAACCAGATAAATGATACCTAGAGATTGTTGTTCAACGGGCCGAGCATCTGACATGGCTGCTTTAGCCACATTGAGGACTCCTGCCCGAGTTATATTTTATTTCACTCATCGCCCCGCCAGGTCACCTCACCTCACTAGGTGTGTCGGAATTATTTTCCATCGCGTCCGAAAAATTGTTTTGTAACCGGCATACAGCCCCCATGATCGATTCGCGTTAATGCTTTCCCTACCGAATCTCGAAGCCCCAGTATAAATACTGTCTAAATGTCTCTGGTGTCCTTCACTACCTGTCATGTTGTCTTCTGTGCTTGTCCTTCTCTCAGTCTTTGCCGCCGCTGCCCAGGCAGGCAAAAGGGGTCTCTGCTGGCCCTGGTGTAAGCACCCAATGAATGTCTGTCCAGCTTGTAATTGACGTCTTTTTTCTTTAGACAATAAATCTCTGTATGGTCCCCTCTAGAGCTATGTACCCGTCGCTTGACCAATTTGATTCGTCACAGTAACCCTGGCGTATTTAAAACGTCAGACGGCGAAGTAGTTGCTATGTATGTTGTTTTCAGTTTCATGGCCTCCACCGTTCACCCGACATTCACCTAGCTATGACTATGAGACCTACCCACCGGCCTCGACTAATGGTAACGGCGGACTCGGTTTTATTGGCATGCAACGCTGCCTCGACTGCACTTCCAGTCCGATCAACCAGCTCTATTCGCGCTGGCAATCCCAAGGGTGGGCAAGTGAGTCTTTTCATCATTATTTTTTAGCTGTATTGTTCGTCTCACCAGCCTCGATCACACACAGCTGTGTTCACCTTGAACGAGCCGGATGCCGCCGGTATCTCACCCACACAAGCTGCTTCTTGGTACATCCAATACATTAACCCTCTTGTAGGGTGCATGTGACTAGACTAAGCCACACTTCCGCTAATGGGAACAAACAGGGCATCAAGAAAGCTCTTCCCGCAGTAACTTCGAGCTCAGCGGCTGGCCAGGGCTTGAACTGGGTCTCCGAGATGATTTCTGCCTGTGCTGGAAAGTGTTACTTTGACTACATCAATCTGGTAGGTTCATTGCGAATTCTGCCTTTGGTTAACAATCCACTGATCTAGGTACTATTCCCATTAGCACTGGTACGGGTAGGTGGCCCATTTTCTCCTATTTGTGGCACGCCTGAGCAAGCTTGTCCAGACCTTCGTTTGCAGGGTTCCAGAGTTACGTTGAGTCCGCGCACGCCAAGTTCCCCGTAAGTCCTGATTGAGATATTTGCATGCAAGACTTAGACATGCGGCCACAAGAACAACAACCTGGTTATCACCGAATTCGCTCTCCAGAATCCCCCCGGTGGCCAGGCTGACCAGTATGTTAATTTCGATCCGCAACGAGCTACTTCTGACGTTGAATTCCATAGGGTCGCATTCTTCAAGCAGGCTTTGCCCTTCCTTGATAGCGCGCCTTACGTGGAGCTCTACTTCCCGTTCGTGGCCACCTCCCCTGCCTTGCTCCAGGCGAATGACGGTGGCGCGGTATCCTACGTGGGAACCGGGTCATGCCTTTACAATGACAATGGCACTCCCTCCGCTGTTGGCGGTGTGGTGATCTAGAAGTTTTCTTGTGACTACGGGGAGTTCGTAGTTTAGATTGGAGCTATTTACTTTCTTGTGATCGAAATTCATCATGCCCATTTTACCCCTGGGCAGATCGCGTGTTAGTGCTGGAGATGTGACTCGCACGGAAGGAAAACTGACTATCGAGTTGGTAGGCTTGGCAGATTGTAAGTGGTAGTCACAAACTGGAGTAAGAACTTACGAAGGCCTTTATTGGAATCATACGTAATGTGCCAGGAACATCCGATGAAAGACGGAGCATCATGATCTAGCCCTGTCGCACTGGGTTCCGCGGTCGAGTTCGGGCAGAAGACGCCGTTCGTGATCCACATACCCTGGGTGCGAGCGATAAGTGACGACCCGCTCGGTGCTGAGCGCTGAGGGTCCAACTTGCACACGATGCTGCCTAGGGAGACACTCTTCCGAGTCAGGTGCACGAGAGAGGGCTGGTGGTGTTGAAGCCGAAGCGGTAGCGGGGCAATGGCGACAACATCAACATTATGTGATGGTCGGTCATGCCATGCATAACCTGCTCGTTTGGGTGTCACTGCCAGTGAACGATGATTCAGCGAGAACTGGATTAACCGTCAGTCAACCGGCTAAGTAAAGTCTCTCGTGAATTCACTGTTGTTTGGTCCCGGCCGGGAGGGCGGTGCCTCGCAGAAAGTAAGCCTGAGTGAGGCATTGATTAGTTGATTCGACTGAGTAATGCGGACCGAGTTGACGGTCAACTTTTGAGTGCCAGCACCCGGGCCTAGTGACTTTTCCTGACCGTTGAATCTGAATCTTAGGACGTACTTGATTCATTGAAAGCTTGTTCAACAAGTTGTGTGAGACACTTGCCAGTGGTACCTACTAGTAGTAGTAACCTAAACCAATTTGAGTCTCAGAGGTTCCCGTGCCAAGTTTCCCACCGTCGATACTTGCAGGGCTGACAGCTCCCGTCGAACGCGCACGAAATGGCCGAGCAGTACTCCGCCAACATCGCCGCAAGATGACTGTGCAGTGTACACGTTGCACGGACTACCATGCATATGATTACAACCGGCAAGAAAGCGGTCCCCTCTGCACCCGGGCTGGCATCCTGGGAAGCGTTCAGCGATATTTATGTACCAATCATCTCAGACTCATCCACTCAATCACAACTTGCCCTCCTCCCTCCTAAACTTCACGGCGCGACAGTATGATCCACATTGGAAACATGTTGCTCGTCGCGTTAGCCTCCCTGGCCGCCCTTGGGCTCTGGCCGCTTGTCCAATACCTCTACCGTGAATTCACTTCTCCTGTACGCCATCTACGCGGTCCTAAAGGCACGAGCTGGATTTATGGAAATATGGGAGACATTTTCAATGCCGTGTGTTGGTTTCCCATAGACCTTGTCTTGACTGATCATCTTATTCTTCCCGATTCTAGGAGAACTCGGAGCTCCATGAACAATGGGTGAAAGAATACGGGAGTACGCTGAGATACAAGGGCTTATTCAACGTATGTTACTCTACCGAGACCTCCCCCCTGATACTGAACACGGTCGTCCTGTAGAGTAATCGACTCTTCACCATGGACACACGTGCCATCAACCATGTCCTCACCCACAGTAGCAACTATCAGAAGCCTGCCCAGGTTCGATTCAACCTATCACAACTCCTTGGCAAGGGTGTGTTACTCTTTGATCGTCTTCGAACGTCCATGTCAATCGAGGATTCTAGGCGTGCTCTTCGTCGAAGGTGCTCAGCACCGGCACCAGGTTGGTTTATGTTTCCTTCACATCCGTTTCTACTTACAACTGCCAACAGAGACACATAATGGTGACTAGGTCTGCTAGAATGCACCAGTCATTTGATTGAATGATCATGTAGAACCCTGCGTTCGGTCCAGCACAAATTCGAGAGATCACAGATATCTTCCTAGAAAAAGCTATCCGGGTACGGGGTCTTTTATGTGTTTTGCGCATCACTCAGCATAGCCAACACAGCTCCGTGATGTCCTTTCTTCTGAAATTGCCAAAGACCCAGCCGGAGTTGCCACTAGCACTCGTCTCGACATCATGCCGTGGCTGAGTAGGATGACACTTGATGTTATCGGTCTCGCAGGTAGGTTATGTGTATCTGTCTCCCGATATGGCATACTCAACTATTCAAGGTTTCAACTACAATTTTAATGCTCTCAACGCGAACGAGAAACCAAATGAACTTCATGAAGCTTTTTCCACTGTTCTTGGGGCGGGCCAGGGATTTGGTTTCCTCCGTATGTTGCAAGCACGCTTCCCAATCTTACGTATGATCGTAAGTACCATGAAAGCCCTTAGCTATGAGTATGCGCTTATCCTCTCTATACAGCCCAACGAGAATGCACGCAAGGTTCAGGTTGCGCAGCGAACAATGACGCGTATCGGAAGAGAATTGCTATCCAAAGCCAAAGCGGCAGCCCGTGCGAGCGCGACAGAAAAAGGCGAGATTGAAAAGAATAGGTTACACGGCCGGGACTTGCTATCACTGCTGATCAAGGCGAACATGGCAACTGACATCCCCGACAGTCAGAAACTGTCTGACGAAGATGTTGTGGCGCGTGCGTGTTCCCCTGTTTACGGTCTTGGATACGTAAAGTCTTATTTGTCGTACTGCAGAGGTTCCCACGTTTTTGGCAGCTGGCCATGAAACTACGAGGTGAAGGCACTAATATCTCCTGAGGGCTCTCTGGACTTGACGATGATTCAATAGCACCGCGACCTCATGGGCACTCTATGCGATGATGAAGGCACCTGAAGTTCAGGTAAAACTAAGGGAAGAACTTCTTTCCGTTGACACGGAAACACCATCAATGGACGAGCTTATGGCACTTCCTTACCTTGATGCCTTCGTGAGAGAGACACTCCGTGTGCACTCACCCGTTCCAAACACGTTGCGAACCGCGACCAAAGACGATGTGATACCGGTCGAGAAGCCTTATACGGACAGATATGGTGTCGTCCACGACTCTATCAGGTATACCCCATACTTCTTAGTGCGAGTTCAATGCATACCGTACTACTCCATACAGAATCCACAAAGGCGACTCGCTCTTTATCCCCATCCTGGCGATCAACCGGTCGGAAGCGCTGTGGGGACCTGATGCGCACGAGTTCAAGTACGTCCCTTTTTTGGCTTGAAGTGTCCGGTGTTCTCATGAGTTTTATCACCGACCTCAGGCCAGAGCGGTGGCTAGACATTCCGGAAGCCGTTTCGCACATTCCGGGTGTATGGGGCCATCTCATGACCTTTCTGGGTGGGCCCAGAGCATGCATCGGATACCGATTTTCCTTAGTCGAGTGAGTCCACCTTTCGCCTTGAGGGTATCCATCCTGCGCTTATCGTTCTCTCCGCTTCGTCGCGCAGAATGAAAGCGATCCTATTCATACTCATACGCGCGTTCGAATTTGAGCCTGCCGTGCCTCTCAGCGCTATCGGTAAAAAGTCGACGATGGTACAGCGCCCTGTTTTGCGAAGCGATCCCAATAGGCCTCAACTGCCTTTGGTCATTAAGCCGTATAGGCGGAGTTGAGGTTGCTAGCGCGTAGATGCTGGCCGTAGTTGGTACGTTGTACTTCGTGGTAGTTGATATTTATTTCGGAGAACAAGAATGCGGTCGTATGCACGTCTCGATATGTTTGCTTGCATAGTTTTTCCAGTGAGTCAAAATTTATGTAATGCACGAACGTCACCACCATGACACACATGCAAGTTCATACATCCTCCGAATCGTTCTCCTGGCATCATGCGTGCACGCTTGAGCTTCTGCGCAGGACAGTTCACACATCAGATCTTCAGATCTCAGAGTCAGCCATCCACTGGCAGTGAGGCTGACAGGAAGTTACAGCAATTGGTCTTATATGTGCGGGAAACACCCTTGACTCTAAGTACATTCCACTCGTTTTTATCATACCCATGCTTCCCGACACTCCTTTGGACGATCCATTCCTTAATGATGCTTTCGACTTTTCCCGCTATCCAACTTTCAGGACCGTGACAAAGCATGCAAAATGGTCCAAGGTGCGTCGCTTTCCCCCGCAACGACCCGTTGTTTGATTCACAGGATATATGAATAGAAACATCGTGGACGTGGACGCCTAGCCTTGTTCCCGGACCCTGGTCGCGACTCACCCACCAAGGCGCTACATCCAAGGAACGTCTCGGAGCCACAGCTTATATCCTCAACCAACTACATGAGAGAATCGTGGTTCACGAGCATCACATCTGCATGTACTGCCGACGACATTGCAAAGCTCTCTGGCTCCATTTCTAGTGACGATAACCTTCCAAGGCTTCATCGCAGTCAAAGCGCCACCGTTGACTGTCAAACTCCTAGTGACCGTACGTGGTATGGAGTAGACGACGACCAGACACAGAAGACATCGCCCACACTCTGTGAGGATTCTCAGGCTTGCGACACTTCCGAATCCGCAGACACCGAACCAAGTGTATCCAAGAGCGAGGAGGATTCGTTCTATAGCATGGACTCTGCCGATCAGAATGCGCATTCCACCTTACTGTCTATGCCAATAATCCCTCAAATCAAACTGCAGCGAAAAGCCACCGTGAGGAATCCGGAACCTGCACCGTTGCTCGATGATGTGCAAAACCAGACATTCCTTTCTCCTCGGATTCAGGATCTCAGGACGCCAGCGAGGGTGTCTTCCCGTCGTCACGGTCGCATTCTCGCACGAACCAGTCCCCCGACAGAGGTCTCAGACGCCATTATAACCGGTCATGGTGCACACGGTCTCAATGGATCTCGACGATCCGGGAACGACTTGGTATACGCATGCTCAGCGTCCGAGCCTATGCTGAGTTCTGTATGCCCATCAGATGATGAGGAAGAACCCCTGTTGAAGAGAGGGGCCGAAGAATCCCCCCACTCTGACGTGCTGTTATCGTTGATTGACGAGGTGGGTTCGTCTCCTGGACCACGTGGCGATTCAGAAGCCCCGGAATCGGACGTCGGTGAGCTTGCCAAGTCGCAAGTCCCCCTTGAATGTCCGACACGTAGCCATCGACGGTCTTCCATGAACTTCTCGATATCCCTCAGTAGCATTGTTCAGGCTGTTGCGGGCGGATGTGTGTCTATTGACCACCTCCTTCGCAAACCCAGGACGAGACCCAAGTCCACCGCGAAACGCACACCGGATTGCCACGTCCCAAATTTGCATGACCCGACGTCGAAGTGGGCTCCCAAGCAGGGGCAGATCGTCATCAAGGTATTCGTACCCTCTACGGACGATATCTGGAAATTCCGAGTGCCTCAGGACATCAGCCTCGCCGATTTCCGTTCGAGAGTCAGGCGCAAGCTCGGATTCTCCGTTTCCTTCAGTGGGAGCCTCTGGGACGAGCCCAAGTATTATTTTAGGACGGACGAGCGGTTCAAATCGTGGGTCAAGGGGCGGATCAGGTTCGGGCGGAATTTACCTGTCGTCGCACATGTTCCCCCGCCGCTGCCATTCGTGAGGCTGAATATGGATCGGGATGGCTGCGAGGTGTGGTGTTATGCGTAAACAGGCGGCCGATATGCGGTCCCATGCTTCCAGGACGCCTGTAAATAAGACGGAATATTTAGTGACATGCGAGTGAAAGAAGTTGTCCAGCACTGACGAGAGGCCGGAAGGCTAAGAAAATGTCTCGCGGGACGTCGCCAGAAGTCATAGGCACTATCACTCTTCCAAAGGATCCGAGCGATTGCAAATTCATCTGTCCGCGGAGAGCAACGGGTGGCGTCTTTGCCACGTCCTTAAAATGAAAGAACGAGCACTCGCGCTACCACGTAGCGTTGCGAAAACCGGTTTTCCGATCATCAATATGAGGTGCGGGTCTCCGTTGGGGAAAGACACGATGTATCGGCGAGAGGGAGTGTGAGCTGTGTGCCAGCAGATGTTCATGCTCCTCTTCTTCCTTCGTCACTTCCATGGCACCTCGAACGAATCGCATTCTACTCGGTTGCAACTAGTAAGATCTGCGCGGTTTCCGAGCTGGAAGTCGTATGGAGACGCAATGTGTGGACTAGCACCCTGGATCATTTCAGAGGGAAAGGAGGTGTTTCAACTACTTACAGTCTTGCGGGTATAGGTTCAAGTTGGCCACTGGCATGCCAGCAACAACTGGTGCAACTTGAAACAAAGGGGGCGTTGATCGGAACCGCCAGTGGATGAATTGGTGGGTTCCAGCGTTACAACTTGAAGAATCTTCGAACTTCCGGTGGCTAAAGGTTTCAAGGATGAAGCATCGATGAAGCGTTTCCAAATGTTCATGCCTTGTTTAGGTCGCTTCGTTTACAGGAAGAGTGGAAGAGTCGGACCCACAATCATGATGTTGTCCTATTCTATCACACTTCCATCATCTTCAAGTAAACTGTAACTCCTTATTCATAGCAAAGAGGA
>JBBPOC010000397.1:0-18143 GCA_038091235.1 Tylopilus rubrobrunneus | reverse complement strand
ACTGTCACTGGTATTGACAAGGGTGTGCAAGTTTGGACACGTCTGTTCCCCAACGGATTGATAACAAACACTGAGTCGTCCTGCACGGTTGGCAACTTACATAAGGATATGTAATCCGCCTCGGCTTGGATAAGCCAATGCCTTATGCCACGCTGGCTGCTGTACTCGATCCGCTGGAACCACAATAAAGAATATATATGTGCTGACTGGCATTCGAAGTTCACATTCTACGTGCAGAGAAGATCTCGGAAGACGCACGGAATAGTGCAGTAGATCAACATTACGCCTGCACTGAAATGGAATGTAGTCGCACGGCAGTGAGTGTTGCAATGGAAAGAACACAACGCACACACAATACGAGATCCGAGGAACACCAAGAGGGATGAAAACCCTGAAGTGGACAGTGGGAATGATGTAGTGACTGGGCCTGAACCGGCCAAGTCAGTACCGTCGCCGTGGGTTTTTCCATGGACCATTAATGATCGTGTAATCGCGATCAAGACGCCGTCTTGCTCATCTTTGCCTCCGCATGTCGAGTCACATCTGGGAAACATACAGCCAGCGCCCCCCATCAGTTTTTGTGGCGGCAACGCAGCATTTCAACGTTATATTACGACTCGGAGCGCCTTGAGCGCCACCCACGCGACTGACTCGACGGGTTTGTGCCGCCAGCCTGAGTGATTGACGCCGCGGCGAGTTCTTCTTTGTATGGCACCTGAGCACAAGGCGGACATGAGGTGCTAGTCGGAGTCTTACGGAAGGCTTCGGTCGAGAAACTAACGCTTTATCATCAAGAACGGCGCAGGAAGGCGATTATCCTGTTCTGCGTGTGACTCCGGCGGGGATGGCGAGCAAACATCATGATCCCCCTCGATTTCCGACTCGACGGGCCGCTATACTCCTTTGTTCCTCCGGTAATCGAAGAGATGGCCTACTATTTCCGTGCGATACTCGTAAGCGAGGGAACGTGGATCGATCGGCGCTAAAATGTAAACCCAGGGTCTGCGACTGGATGGCTCCAATTTAGGGTACCGAAGTTCATTGACGCTCACCGATGGAACAAGCTAGTCCGCTCCCAAGAAGACGGCTCGATATATGTACAGTCTTTTCAGGGCGTTCACGACATGGCACTGGGGAGTTTGACAACTTATTATAGGCGCCCGCAGAAATTCTCTGCAGAAAGGAGCCCTCGTGTTTAAAATTGCTTCCACTTCAGGCGCCAAGGTGGCCTGACGTCTATATATAAAGCGGGGTCAAAACGATCAATGCTCAAGTTCAGCCTAAGCGTCCCCACCATTATACTTTTAACAGAATAACTCACTAATGGTCCCTCTCTCCACATCCGACCTCAATAACCCCAATACCTTCCCTACCTTCCTCCATCTACCCGCCGAATTCGAGATAAATGACACATACTTTTCGTCTGTCAAACCGCGGAAGCATTGGTGTTTCCTCGGGCGGATTGTCAGTAGTAATGTCATGGTACGCCTCACGCTGCAGGTGGAAGATAAAAAAGGAAACAGGATGCTGGTTGCGTTCCACACTGACGACCGTGGCGCTTCGTTCCAAGCCCAGTGTACTCCCGGGAGCACCATTGCAGTACTTTACGCAACGCAGCACACGTTTGCGTTTAGCCCACCGGGGTTAAGGATCGAAGAAGCCGCACACGTAAAGGTGTTTCCTCACACGTTAGAGGCAATGCTCAGGACGAGTAAGGCAATTTTTGAGAGGGACAGAGCTGCGAAGTGCGAGGTCTGTGGTAGAGTGGATGCAAATGTGAAGAAGTGCGCACGCTGCAAGACTGCGTGGTATTGTTCCAAGGTGACTCCTTCCACATCTACGATATCCAACCCACGAGGGTGACAATACTGCTCCGCAGGCGTGTCAGACGAATGGTTGGGTGGCGCATAAGGACGAATGCGCCATTTTCCGCGATGTGCAATGGTTTGTGACTAGGAATTGGGAGACTGGCCTCCACACCCACACATTCCCTGTCGAACGTGCCCCTTGGCGTGCATTGGCGCATCATTGATTACAGCTTGGCCTTCTGGCAGTGCCTGCTGCTTAGACTGATGTATGTTCCTCCTGTATTTATGAGTGTATCCACACTATGTGTCATCGATTCATCTGTAATCCGGTATGTCCCATCAAGGGACTGTGTCCCTTGGATTATGCAGCCCAGCTGGAGTTGAAGGACAATGCAGATAAGATTGCAAGGACGGAATTTGTGCGAACTACTACTGTTTGGGACTATGATGGAACTACGTCAGAAATGGTTAGCTATTTGTGGTACGGACCATGTAAGGCACCTACGATATCGCGTAGTTGGGCTTGGGCGTCATTGAACTGCTTTTCCAGAAACTTTGACTAAGAGACGGTGCATGTTAGCCGATGGATCACGCGAAATGCTCGAGGCACCTTTTTGTTCAGATTACTGATATCATCCGTTAGTTCTTTCTCTTGTCCTTTTAGTTCTTGTTCCATGGTCTTCTGCGGTACCATCATGAACCTGAACAGCTAGTGATACCTAGCTGGGAAACGATACAATGAAGACTGACATCTTTCCGACGCCTTTGTACAGATTGACGTCTCCTTCGATGGTCGCGATTTCACCGATGGTCAGCTGGATGATTCGACGTTCGCGCTCTTTGGTAGCAGATTGTTGCTTCGCCAAGTTCAGTGCGCGCTGCGATTGGACTGCGGTTTGTTGAATCTGGACCAAGATCTTTGATGACGAGTAAGCCAAACATTCAGGGGTCGGGAGAGAAAACAGACTTTTCTTAGTGTCTCGTCTGACAGTGTAGACATGGTGAAAGTTCAAAAATTAGGGTCGATTGGTCATTTATGAGTAGAACTTGATCGTTGTTGCACAAGGTCAATACCAGTACAATACCTAATGCATAGAGCCTAATAGCCCGGAGTTCGAAATTTATTCTTTTCCACTGCTACGCGTCCAACGCTTGGGCTCAATCGCGAGTACGACAACGACACTTTCAGTTTTTCACCATGGTTTCCTTGGAAGACTACGACGAGTTTGGTAACTACATTGGCGCCGACCTGGGCTCTGAGGATGAAGAGGAAGAGGCGATGGACACGGGCTTTGGCGAAGCTCCCCGACACGAAGCCGCACCTGCTCTCGAAGGCTATGAGGAGGAGCCAATGCAAACAGAAGAAGCAGGCGCGCTCATGGAAGTGGAGGGTAAGTACATCCTGGTAGAATATGGCGTTATCACACATTGACTCTGGAACTAGAACCCGTGCATAACGCTGTCATTCTGCACGAAGACAAGCAATACTACCCTTCCGCGGGAGACGTATATGGAGCGGATGTAGAGACACTTGTACAAGAAGAAGATGCCCAGCCGCTTTCAGAACCGATCATCGCCCCTCTCAAAGTGCGCAAATGGACGGTGGAAGAGAAAGACATGCCCCAAACGCGCTTTGACAAGGGGTACGTCGTATGCTTTTGAGTCTCTGCTAACCCTCATTAGATGATCTCTTCAGGTTCCTGTTAAGCATGATGTCATTCCCCGAGATGGTGCGAAATGTTGCGGTAGTTGGACACTTCCACCACGGAAAGACGGCGCTTATGGATATGTTGGTCTTCGAAACACATAAGCTCGTGTGGGATGCGGATCATCCGGTTTGTGAGTCTGTTTTCCTCGGAGACTATGACTTACACTTCCTATTTTCCAGTTAAAATATACCGACACGCATGTCTTGTCGCGTGAGCGAGAGATTTCCATCAAGTCGTCGCCAATATCGTTGGTTTTATCAACCACTGGTGGCAAATCACATTTGATGCATTTCATCGACACGCCTGGACACGTAAATTTTGTCGACGAAGTTGCATCCGCCATGCGACTGGTCGATGGCATTTTACTGGTGGTCGACGCTGTTGAAGGGGTCTGTCTTATACAACTGCAGGCTGTCACCCGAACTGAAGGACTCAATACAGATGATGGTTAACACTGAAGCCATAATACGCCACGCCATGCAGGAGGGTATCAAAATTACTCTCCTGGTGAATAAAATTGACCGACTCATCCTCGAATTGCGCATCAAACCTACTGATGCTTATTACAAAATCAAACACACTATCGAGGAAATCAATACATTTATCAGGTCTGTTCCCTTTCGTGATACCCGGAGAATCACCACCGACTCTCGACAGTGGTATCGATCCTGATCCCGAGTTGCGCCTAAGCCCCGAGAATGGGAATGTTGCTTTCGGGAGCACGGACATGGCTTGGTGTTTTACCCTCCGGTCTTTTGCCCAGATGTATGCAGACACATATGGGTCCCTGGATGTGTCTGCCTTTGCCGATCGCCTCTGGGGAGACATATACTTCAATAACGAGACACGGAAATTCACTCGTAAAGCCTCAGACCCCGAGCAGTCTCGGACATTCGTCCACTTCATCTTGGATCCTCTGTATAAGCTCTACAGTCATGTGCTTAGCGAGGAGACAGATGACCTCAAACAGACGCTCGCGTCGCTTAACATCACATTGAAGCCCGTGATGTATAAAATGGATGTCCGGCCATTGCTCAAGGTGGTACTTGACCAATTCTTCGGACCTGCGACTGGCCTCGTCGACATGATCGCGGAGCACATCCCGTCTCCTGTGGCTGGGGCGTCTGCCAAAATAGAACGGACGTATACAGGTCCGCAGACCTCGGAACTTGCTTTGTCTATGAAAGCTTGTGACGCAGAAGGTCCCTTGATGGTTCAGATAACCAAACTGTACCATACGACGGACGCTCAGTCTTTCAGAGCATTTGGTCGTGTGATCAATGGAACATTACGAAAGGGCACGCAGGTCAAGGTCTTGGGAGAGGGTTATTCACCGGAAGATGAAGAGGATATGATGAAAGCTACAGTCGAAGGGCTGTGGATAAATGAAGCGAGGTAAAGCTACCTCGTCGTGCATGCCATCTTCGCTTCTTACCGTTCACCTGTAGATACTTTATCCCAACAGACGAAGTACCCGCTGGAAATCTCGTCCTCATCGGTGGCGTCGATGCTTCTATCTCTAAAACTGCTACGCTTGCCTCTCTTGACATCGAAGATGACCTCTATATTTTCCGACCTATCAAGCACATGACCGAAGCGGTTCTCAAGATTGCCATTGAACCCATTGCTCCATCAGAGCTTCCAAAAATGCTATCCGGTCTGCGAAGCATCAACAAATCTTATCCTCTCGCCGCTACCAAAGTTGAGGAGAGTGGCGAGCATGTACTCATCGGTACTGGGGAGTTATATTTGGATTGCATTATGCATGATCTCAGGAAGCTATTCTCGGAAATTGAGATCAAGGTGTCTGATCCGGTCACCAAGTTTGCAGAAACAGTGTTAGAGACGAGCGCTCTAAAGTGTTATGCTGATACACCGAACAAAAAGTGAGTGCCAGGGCACATTACCGCCACAGGTGGGCTGACGCGGCGAGCAGGAATAGGATCACGATGATCGCAGAGCCGCTCGAAAAAGGAATTGCGGAGGATATCGAGCGTGGCAGAGTGACCATGCGCATGACACCGAAAGAGCGGGGAACCTTTTTCCAGGAGACATATCAGTGGGATCTTTTAGCCTCGAGGTCAATATGGGCGTTTGGACCCGACGACAGCGGGCCGAATGTCCTTTTGGATGACACGTTGCCCTCGCAGGTAGTCATCAGTCCACTTCTGTGCCCCATCACTTACCCTCGGTTTGTAGGTAGACAAAAAAATACTGGGATCGGTAAAGGAATATGTCAAGCAAGGATTCCAATGGGGGGCGCGGGAAGGCCCCCTGTGTGACGAGCGTATGTCTGAGTGCTGTTCCTTGAGATGGATTTGGCTAATGTCCGACAGCAATGCGCAATGTCAAATTCCGGATACTGGACGCGAGCTTGGCGCAGGAACCAATCTTCAGAGGGGGAGGACAAATAGTGCCTACTGCACGACGCGTGTGCTACTCTTCATTCCTAATGGTAGGCCCCCTTTCTACTCTTCACCCGCGTCTTGTTCCATTGCAGAATTGACACGCTCCAAAGGCAACGCCACGCCTTATGGAGCCTATATACTACGTGGAAGTGCAGGCACCGGCTGATTGTATTTCTGCTGTGTATACTGTGCTTGCCAGGCGGAGAGGGCATGTCACGCAAGATACCCCCAAGGTGGGATCCCCATTGTACACCGTAAAAGCCCTTATCCCTGTCATCGATGCCAACGGCTTCGAGACCGACTTGCGTACTGCGACGCAGGGCCAGGCGTTTTGCTCGCAAGTATTTGACCACTGGTCAATCGTTCCAGGTGAGTGAACGTTTCGTTGTATAGTCGTCGCGTTAACCGACGCGTGACAGGTGACCCGACGGACACGAGCATCAAGCTCAGGCCACTGGAGCCTGCTTCTGGGCAAGCGCTCGCGAGGGATCTCGTGCTCAAGACACGTCGGCGCAAGGGACTCGGAGACCAGATAGCGGTGTCGAAATACCTGGATGACGAGTTTGTGGTACGTGTCCATGTCGTCACGGTTTCGTGCTATACATGCTCATCGAGGATTGCAGCTCGCACTGTCTGCTTCCGGACACGCTGATTTGCTCGGTTGAGGGGTTGTAACATGTAACACGTAGTGTAATGAGATGAGAACGTCGGTCAGTGGTGGACGGCAAACGTGGCTCGTGGGAGAGTATACGTGGCGTTGTTAACCGGGCACCATTTAGAGCGTGTCCATCACTTTGACTTTTACCAACAACACTTGCCTTCTCGCTCGTTTGCTCAACCGTTTTTTATATTACCTGGTCCTTCGTATTATCACAATGCGAAGCGTAGCGCTCTCTGTTATTCTCGTTGCTGCCGCTGCCGGTGCAAACGCGGCTGATGAACAGCCCGTCTTCACGGTATGTTCAACCACCCACGTCGTGCACAACTATATGCATACGTGTCACGTACCTCCGCGAACACCCATTCACGTATCTCGTTTAGGCGACGGAAATCTCTGCCCCATTCATCGAACAATTCACCGACGACTGGGCTGAACGCTGGACACGCTCCGAGGCCACCAAAAAGACTCCCGTCGGCGGCGAGACCTTCTCCTACGTCGGCGAGTGGAGCGTCGAGGACCCCCAAACGCCTCTCCTCATCGGCAACAAGGGTCTCGTCGCCAAGTCCAAGGCTGCACACCACGCCATCTCTGCCCCTTTTGCATCTCCCGTCGACTTCAAGAGCAAGCCCCTCGTAGTCCAATACGAGGTACAGTACCAAAAGGGCGGCAACTGTGGTGGTGGTTACATCAAGTTGCTCGAGGATGGCTTCCAGACCAGCGGCAAGGAGTTTTCGGACACGACGCCTTGGGTCGTCATGTTCGGTCCTGACTTGACCTGCCCGGGTAACAAGGTGGGTCGTGGAGCCTTATCACCGGGCGCGTACACTGATGCGCGCGTGTCATGATGTAGGTGCACCTCATCTTCCGTCACAAGAACCCTATCACTGGCGAGTACGAGGAGAAGCACCTCAGTGTTCCTCCCAAGCCTTCTTTCGGCATGGACACTAACGTCTACACCCTTGTCATCAAGTGAGCCAGTTCTTCGAGGTCTCATTATCTTGTTGCTGATCACATTTAGCCCCGACAACACCTACGAGGTTCTATTCAACGCCAAAGTGGAAAAGTCTGGGAACCTCCTCGAAGACTTCACACCCCCTGTCAACCCTCCCCAGGAGATTGATGACCCCGAAGACGTGAAGCCCTCTGACTGGGTTGACACAAAGAAGATCTCTGACCCCGATGCCGTCAAGGTAAACACGATTTTTTATTTGTTTTACCAGCTTTGCTGAACTGAATGTATGTAGCCTGATGACTGGGATGAGAATGAGCCTTATGAGATCTCAGATGAGGATGCTGTCAAGCCTGATGGTTGGCTCGACGACGAGCCCGAGAACATCTCTGACCCCGGTAAGAGTCCAGTTAGTGGGAAACTTGTGACAATTTTAACGTCTTTTAGATGCTGAGAAGCCCGAAGAATGGGATGACGAGGAAGATGGTGATTGGATCCCGCCTACTATCCGCAACCCTGCTTGCGACGAGGCACCTGGCTGTGGTGAATGGAAACGGTATGCGATCCTACGAGGCCCTCCCACTAGCATTGACACATCAAACACAGCCCCTTCAAGGCCAACCCCAAGTACAAGGGCAAGTGGTATGCGCCTATGATTGACAACCCAGCATACAAGGGCGAATGGGCTCCTCGCAAGGTTCCTAACCCCGCCTTCTTCGAGGACCCTGAGCCCGTCAAGCACCTCGACAAGATTGTGTGTTCTCTCGTTGCTCCTGTTTCACACCTCGTTTATAATGCCGTTCTAGGGTGGTGTTGGTATTGAACTCTGGACTATGACTGAAGATATCCTCTTTGACAACATCTATGTCGGGCACTCCGTCGAGGATGCGGCTAATCTGCGCGCCGAGACTTGGGAAATCAAGCATGCCCTTGAGGAAGCTGCCAAGGCCACCGCTGATGTCGAGGACAAGGAAGAGTTCCCTGACTTTGCTGTTGACCCTGCTGGATTCGTGCGTGCCAAGATTGGCGCGTTCCTCGAGGATGCTCGTGAGAACCCCGTCGAGGCCATCACGTCTCACCCCGAGACTGCTGCTGGATTGTTTGGTGTCATCGTCACGTTGTTCGGTCTGTTGGGTGCATTGTTCGGTTTGGTTGGCGCTGGCCAGCAGCCCGTCCCCAAGGCAAGCTCTAAGAAGACGGACGCACCCACCCCGGACGACAAGAAGGAAGAGAAAGGTCCTGTTGCCCCTGCTGGCGGTGAGAAGAAGGATGACAGCACCGTCAAGAAGCGCAAGTAGACGGTTTGTCTACCCCCCCAAAATGAGCGTTGAACGAGTGGGAGGTTGTGGGATGGTATAAAAATGTGGAGGACACTGGATGGATGGGATTTCGTGGTTCAAGACCGTCCATCGATACATTATGCTGCGAGTGGGGTGCGCTGACGATTGGATGACAATGGGAGCTAGACGTATCTTGCCCTTGTTCGAATTTTCTCTAGTGTTTATTTTCTCGCTGTGGTATCTCGATGTAGCAGAATGTATGATGTTCTCTGCACTACGCGCCACTTTGGTCAATACGACTGCGATGCTCGTCCTCCCCACCCTCCATAGCTACCTTTCCCAGCTGCTCTCTCCCCCTGCCATACACACCGCGCTCTTATTCACACCTGAAGGATCACTCGTGTCCTATGCCTCGCAAATGAGCACAGCAGTGCCGTTCACACACGGATCGCGCAGCAGTCCAAGCAGCTCTATCCACGTTCCAGCTGTGGGCCTACCACCCTCGAGCCCGAGCTCCACCACGTCCACCGGATCGTCGGGCACGGGCACGTCACACGATTCGAAGCCTGGCAGCGTCGCCAGTGTAGAGACACGTGTCGCCACACCACAACGGGCCAAGGACGAGATTCGGATGGTGGCCGGGCTGGGGGCGGAGCTGTGGGCTGAGACGCGGGAGGAGGGGCAGGGGATGGTCGAGAGCGAGGTGGGTTCGCTGGGATCACGCCACGGGGATATTACTGACGGGGATCACGCTGTCGACAACGGTACACACAGCTCGGGCGGATTCTGGTGGTCGCAGTCGAACAAGGGGACGGGCCTGGTGAGGAAGCGGAGCCGCTGTTGTTGCTCGCAGTGAACGGGACGTTGGAGGCGGACTGGGATACGATGCGTGTCAAGGCATGTCCGTCGTGCCGGTGCCATGAGAGTGGGATGCTAAGCGATGGTACAGGCACGCAAGCTGGCGGCGTTTCTCGCACCGTCTGTGAACAAGCATCGAGGGTCGATGGGGGCGACGACGACGAGCGTTGTGAATGGGAGTCAGAGTCGTGCGCAGAGTACGGCGACGTCACCTGGACGAGGGTTTAGTCGGTAATGACGCGTAGCGTAGAACGTACACTGCATCGCGGGAAAATTCAAGGGCGCGTCATATCCGAAAATTTGTTTCGACGACGACGATGACGATGTCGACGTGGTCGAGGGCAACGTCGGCGGTGCGTCTGTCTCGTCTCTCATCGCGTCTGCCACGACATGCGCGCCACCAGTCTGCGAGCGCACTCGCAACACCCCAACCGTCCTCGTCGTCCCACGCGCGTTCGTCGCCGCTCTCGTCCTCGGGCAAGGTCGACCCGCACGCCCTCCTCAAGGCGGAGATCACCCAGGTCCGTTCGTCGCTGCTCAGCTTGCTCGGTTCTTCCCATTCCGCCCTCTCCGAGATCGCGTCCTACTACTTTCACCACCCCTCCAAACAGCTCCGACCCCTCCTCGTCCTCCTCTTCTCTCGTGCAACCAACGGGCTTGGTTCACAGTTCCCCCTCAAGCTCTGGTCTGCACAACACTCCCGTCTCACTCCCGAACAGCTCGATGCCCCCCTCTCCCGTCCAGACGTGCTCAACGACTTTAACCCTTCCATGCCGGACCACACCGCTTCCTTCAACGCCCCCTTTGACCTCCGTCCTCCCCCAATAAACAGATTTCCCTCACCGCCCCCTTCTCTCTCCGCCGAGTCCGCTGTCGCATTGCCCCAGCTAGCACACAGTCTCTTACCCACGCAGCTACGCCTCGCGCAAATAGTCGAAATGATACATGTAGCATCCCTCCTCCACGACGACGTCATCGACAAGTCTGACCTCCGACGCGGTGCACCCTCTGCGCCAGCTGCCTTTGGCAACAAACTCGCCGTCCTCGGGGGCGACTTTTTGCTCGGCAGAGCCAGTGCGGCTCTCTCTCGCCTCGGAGACGTGGAAGTCGTCGAGTTGATTGCGAGCGTGATCGCTAACCTGGTCGAAGGCGAGATTCTGCAGATGAAGGGGACGGGCGCTCGATCCACCGCAGATTCGCCGTCCCCGTCGCACGTTTCCGAGGTCGATCTGTCGAGTTTGCATGCACACCCCGAGGTGCCGTTCCCGGACAGGTGGTGTACATACCTCAAAAAGACCTATCTCAAGACCGCGTCGTTGATGGCGAAAGGTGCCCGGGCTGCAGTCGTTCTGGGGGGCTGTCGAGAAGGCGAGGTGTGGAAGGAGGCCGCGTATGCCTATGGCCGGAATCTCGGCATCGCGTTCCAGGTGGGCTATCTGTCCGTTTGAGGCGACCTGAACTGAGCGATCACCAGCTCGTCGATGATATTCTGGATTTCTCGTCCTCGACGGCGCTGGGCAAGCCAGGCTCGGGTGCAGATCTGCGTCTAGGTATTGCGACGGGTCCGGTGCTGTACGCCGCTGAAGAATATCCCGAGTTGGAGCCGTTGATCGCGCGTGGGTTCAAGCATGATGGGGATGTCGAACGGGTGAGCCTCTTGCACGTCTATTTAAAGTGACTTGCCCACGCGCTCGGATAGGCGCTGTCGTTGATCCATGCATCGTCGGGCGTCTCCCGGACACGCGATCTTGCACAAGCATACGCAGAAAAGGCGAGGGAAGTGCTTGGGGTGCTCCCTGCGAGCGAGGCCAGGGAAGCATTAGAGGCGTTGACGGAAGGTGTTGTCCGGCGAGGATGGTGAGGAGGTGTTGTAGAGACTGGGCACCGCGACCAGAGAGCTGTTCATTGCATTCACTGAGACAAGATAGAGACAATGCACATAATCTTGGATGAGGGTGGTGATCGGGGTCCGTACCAATATGGGGTCAATCACTTACATACAACGGTTGCAAACCTCTTTCATTTACGACTCCAATGCAACCCTTGGTGGCAATATCCCTCCTTTTCGTAGCCCTCGTCATCGCACACGGCGACCACGACGAGAACGCGAATCTCGCGGGCGCTGACTATGCCGTTCGCCACGTACGTCCACCCAATCCCGACGTCGGAGCAGGCACCGTTTTGACCGCTTCATTCCCATACAGATGGCTTCTGAACACCACATGTGTGTATCCCATCTCCATATTTTGCGTCGACGCTCGGCGCTCAAGTACCACATTTCAGAGACTCGTTTGACCTCGACAGCTTCTTCCAGCTGCACGACCTGAACCAGTGAGTAGCCTCGTTCTGCTTGCGTCCACGCGCCGACGTATACAGAGATGGGGTATGGGACGGCGAAGAGATTGAAGCCATTTACGGCGTTCACCACGTCTATTCGCAAAAGAAATCCAAGGTCGGCCGTTGCTTCTCCCCCCCACGAGGTTTCATCTCGCTCACCCTTCGCAGGATGAGGCCGAGCACCAGAAAAAGGCAGACTATGTCGTCGACACCGTCCTCAAGAAGATGGACACGAATGGCAACGGCCAGGTGACCCTCGAGGAATTTAAGGCCGCTGGATTCAAGGGCCTTCCGTCGTTTGATGACATTGGCGCCGAAGGGCATCACTATGACGTCGAGAGCGGTGCGTCGATTTTGATGTCGTCCTTGCGCGGGTTGAAGACGCTGACAATGTACGCGCATAACAGAGTTCTTCCTCCACCACGAAGGTACGTCAGAGACAGGTTGGCCGTATGCGATACCCTGACCCACGCCTGCCTCGGTCCACGACAGAGCAGTTCCATTCGTCGCCTGAGACGCAAACGGACGAATCGTACAATCATCCCGAAGATATGGAGCATTTCGCTCACCACGAGGCCATTGAGCTGTTGGAAGCAGAACGCGAGGCCAAGTTCCAAGGCATCACGGTCGAGGAGGCTTTGCGCGCACACGAGATTCCTGCAGAAACCGTCTCGGCGCCCAAACCCAAGATCACGCGAGGCGCGCCCAAGCAAGATCCTGCTGTCAAATACAAGAATATTGAAAAGGAGAAGGAGGACCAGTCCGAATGGGGTACCGGCGAACAAGGTTATAAGCAACCCAAGTCGGCGTCCGATAGGCTGAGGTCAGTCCTGCACGCTCAGTGGGGCCATTATATGCTCATGGTTCTTTCACAGAAAAAATGTCCCATATAAGGTACGAGAACACGCTCCGACTGCACGGGGTGCAGATGGACCGCTAACATTCAGACCCGTATGCAGTATAAATTCCGGCGTAGTTGGGGCGACTTTTAATGATGATCTCACCCGTCGATATTCCATGCGCTCGCACTTGTTTGTTATGACTTGCAATTGCACACATTTCTATACCCTCGCTTTGCTGCCTGATAATCACCCGTAATTGGCCCTGCAATGCACGCAAATATGACTTCATGCCACCCCACAGACAGCTGGAAGGCCCAGGCAACGATTGGAAATAGGGCAAAGCCGCGGTAGAGCATTATTCTTTTTCCTATATCATGATCTGACTTCCATGTGGTCCGTTGGATTTAGACAGCACAGTGGTCGATATTATAACGGAACTGACCAACCTGCCTCCTGCTATCAAAGTCAAAGTTTGACGCACGCTTGTCTCCGACATCCTGTATGGATTCCCGATTCTTCCAATCCAATGCTGTCGTTGCTTTCAAATAGATCTGATCATCGACAATTTTGAGCCCTGTTCGACTCGGACAAGATATCCTCTGGACAATTGCTGAGTACATTTGATATCTTTACGTGTCGTAAACTGTCGCTGAACTTTTCTAAGATCGCGTAGCTACTCTGCCAGTGCACCATCTTCGTCAGTTGAGAGAACGACATACTACTCCAGTCTCTCAACCCACGACTATCCTTCGTCCTGCTTGTTGGAGAGAAGAATCATTTCTTGACTCCACTACCCAGTATTCAGGAGAAATTGGTTGACACGCTGCGAAACGCGCCCTCGCCCATAGTACAGAGCGAGGTGTTCCTATACATCCGTGTGTTGCTCTGCCGCACAACCTAACTAGTTTCTAGCCGGTGATCTTGACCGATTTGGCAAGTCGTTCCGTTGATGCATCAAAAGCGTTTATTCATTCATCTCATGCCACAGCATCGTGTCTTTGAACAAATCATCCCTGCCGACGAGTCCAAGATCTTCCTCTCATTCTTTCTGCGAGCAAGTGCCTGGATTTACTGCTCCCACTTCAAACACCCGAGTTCCAAATGTCATACTGCTTCGTTCAATGTTTTGAAACCTCGAATCCACTGACGCATTGCAGACACCAATGGATGTTCATTAACCAACATGGTCGACGCCGTGCTCTGCCCCGATTACTGGAACCCGGAGGCCATTATAATGTCCAATCAATTTGCAGAAATCGTCGGTAGCCTTCCTGTCCCAGCCACTCGGGTGTCAGTGTCCCGTGGCAAGGCCCCCTTTTTACCTGTCGATTCACCGCTTCGTAGGGCTCGCGATCAAAGAATGGAAATGTCATATTCTCATCTTCGTCTGCCTCCCATCGACCCAGACGTATATTCGATGCGACGATCCATGTTGAACCCGATTCGACAGGTTGACTCCGTGCGCGATCTGAGACCCTTTTTCTCTCATGTGAGCATCTCGACATACGAGAGCATGTGTGTCAGCCACAGGGGGGGGTGTCGACTAGGAGGCTGTGGAGCAGGGGTTGTCGGATGACATGTTTGACGGCCGGTGAGAGGGGGCGATTTCGATCTCGACTACTGCTAGTACGTACGTTTTTCGCTTTCTTCCTTTTTTTCTTACCGGCACGGTCGTGTAACCCTTGTAGACGGGACAGAGGATGCATATATCGAGTCAATAACACGATCATGATGATTGACATGACTGGCCTAGACGTTCGAATGGGACCTCGAGAACTTGACAGCCCCGGACCCACTGAGCCTGAATATGCTGGATTGGTACAATAGTATGGATGGATACAAGGAACGATGCCATATACATGAACAAGCGATGATACAACAGATTAGAGTTTGGCAAGTGCTCGAGGCTGGAGTTGCGGCTGAGGAAATGGAACACCACCGGTCAGCAGAGGTATTGCAGGCAGCTCGAAATAGAAGGCCGGCTTTCCCCAACGGATCAGACAGAGTCGCTGGCTCTCTGCCACGAAGTATCTTTCCTCCCCCTCTATCATCCACTCGGTCCCACACACTTCTTCAAAGGAGTGAAGCATGCCGAACGAGGATATACCTTCACGAGGCATGTCCCATAGCTCGTATCCACAGGGCGTGTTTACGGCCCGACGTTGGACTGTATCGTAAAAATCGAGGCAAAATGTTCCAAGGGTCTCCATGCCACCACGCCAGACGCGGATGTCCAAATGGGAGTCAGGGATCGGGATCAACCAGATGTCATCACTCTCTGGACGTGGTTTTTCCTGCAGACACAACCGATGCCCCTATTGCATAATAAACGTAATCTGCGGTGTTGACACTTGCCGTTTCCGGTGGTTCTTGAGTCAACGTTGTCAGCCTCCAACAACAACCCACCGATATACATCCCATCGAGATCCCCCCATATCTCTGTCCCCGATGGTAAACTATGACAGATCCCTGGGCTCCTATGGCATAAGGTTCCCCAACTTAGTTTTCGAGATGTATGTCGTTTGATCAAACGACATGCACCTCACAAACGGGAGGGAAAACCCTGCCATCCCATTTATTCAGTCATCTTTACCTCCCCTCACTTTCTTGACCATGGAGCAAAGGATTCCCGACCATGCTTAGCCGCTCGTCGAGGCTTGGGCTCCTTTTCCAGCCGACCTTGTTAATATACAAGTTGTGTGGTACCAGCCATATCTCCAAGTCTCACCCCGTGCAACCATTCAAACACCCGAGTTCCAAATGTTTGCTTCGTTCAATGTTTTAGACCCCGAATCCACTGAGGCATTGCAAACACGAATGGATGTTCATGACTGACACGGTCAACGCGGCGCGACGTCCAGGTAATTATTCCGTCCACATTCTAACCATGTTCGATTAACTTGCACCCATTGTTGGCAGTGTTCCCGTCCCAGACACTCGAGTAAGTATCTCGTCGTAACCCCCTCTTTTTACTATCATCGATTCATGATGCTTCCCCGGGCCGACGTGTTGTGTGTATCCGACGTGACCATGCGTCGTGGTGAGTCGGTCTCGCCGCCCAGGTGCAGATGACCTGTTCATTTTGCATTCTGATTCGTCCCCGTCGAGGAGGTGGATTCGGATGGTCGGTCAGTCGTCTGGTGTGCTTTGGAGGTAGTATAGCAAACAAACAGGCGCTTGCTCGCACTGCCGCGTCAGAAACGTCGTCCAGGGTGCCAATATCATGATACCAGTGGCAGCCCCGCGCGGAGGTGAGCACCATGGAAATGTTTCACCATTTTGAGGCTTGCAAGACCCAGTCGAACGACGTGTCTTCTGGTGCACAATTTATGGATTCCAACACGGTATGATCCCGTCAGTGTCTATGTTTCGTCTAGTAACATCGCTCCAAGTATTTTCAAACAGGTCCGCTAGAGAGTCTACCTGCGATGCTGAGCGTACCTGATAGCATGCACGTCTACGGTGTACGTGCATCCCCTCCCCGTCTTAGCCCGGCTCACTCGTTGTGTGTCTGCAGGCGAAACCGCGTCCAGACAAAGACGACATCTGGTTGCTCCCGATCTCTGACTCCCACTTGAACATCCGCGTCTGGCAGGGTGGGATGGATAGGTTTGGAGGATTTTGCCTCGATTTTTACGATCTGGTCCAAGGTCGGGCCGTGAACACGCCCATTGGATACAAGCTGTGGGACGTCCTCGTGAAGGTATGCCGTCGTTCGGCGGGATGCTTCACTCCGTTGAAGAAGTACACGGGATAGCGCGGATTACAGAGGGGGAGGAAAGATACTTGGTAAAGAGCGAGCGACTCTGTCTGTTGCCTATCGTACCTGATGTTCCAGCCCCTCGGCCGCAACTCCAACCGCGAGCATCTCGACGCATGCATGCCAGCGGGGGGATGTCGATCGGGAGACCGTGGAGCAAGGGATGTTGGAATGACATGTTTGACGGCCGGTGAACGGGGGCGATTTTGATCTCGATTGCTACTAGTACATACATTTCCCCTGTTCTTACTGGCACCGGAGCCAACCCTTCATTCGACTTGTAGAGAACTTGAAAACAGGGGATGCATATGCTCAGTCAATAGCACGATGATTGGCGCGACTGACCCAGACACTCGAATGGGATCTCGAGAACTTGATAGCCCCGGACCCACTGAGCCTGCATATGCTGGATTGATACAATAGTATGGATGGATACAAGGAACAGTGCCATATCCATGAATAAGGCTAGCGATGACATGATAGATTAGGGTTTTCCAGGCGCTCGAGGCTGGAGTTGCGGCTGAGGAAATGGAACACCACCGGTCAGCAGGGGTACGGCAGGCAACTCGAAATAGAAGGTCGGCTGTCCCAAACGGATCAGACAGAGTCGCTGGCCCTCTGCCACCAAGTATTTTTCCTCCCCCTCTATGATCCACTCAATCTCAAATGCTTTTTCAGAGGAGCGAAGCATGCCGAACGACGGCATACCTTCACGAGGCACATGCCATAGCTCGTATCCACAGGGCGTGTTTACAGCCCGACGTTGGACCGTATCGTAAAAATCAAGGCAAAATCCTCCAAGGATCTCCATGCCACCCCGCCAGACGCGGATGTCCAAATGGGAGTCAGGGATCGGGATCAACCAGATGTCATCTCTCTCTGGACGTGGTTTTTCCTGCAGACACAACGGGTGAGCCAGGCCAGGATAGGGGTGGATGTACGTACGCCAAGGACCCGCATGCTGCCGGGTATGCTCAGCATCGCATCACATGCCTGGTTATACCGGTCGAGGTATTGCCACAAGGTGTCGTCAGTGGCACCAAACATCCGAAGGAGTGCCTCGAGTTGTTCTGGCGAGTTAGAGACCCAAACCTTGTCTGGGTGATGAATGGTCATGTACTCGTCTATTCGGGTGTGCATCGCAGGTAGATTCTCGAGTGGACCTGTTTGAAAATACTTGGAGCAATGTCACTAGACGACGCATAGACTTGACGAGATCATACTGTGTAGGCATTCATGGTGGATAGGGTTGGATGAAAAGTCGATGCCCCTATTGCATGATAAACGTAATCTGCAGTGTTGACACTAAGTTGCCTTTTCCGGTGGTACTTGAGTCAACTGTCAGCCTCCAACAACAACCCACCG
The DNA here is from genome assembly GCA_038091235.1 of Tylopilus rubrobrunneus. NCBI lineage: Eukaryota > Fungi > Basidiomycota > Agaricomycetes > Boletales > Boletaceae > Tylopilus > Tylopilus rubrobrunneus. The sequence continues at coordinate 166 of JBBPOC010000397.1, read as the reverse complement.
ATATACATCCCATCGAGATCCCCCCATATCTCTGTCTCAGATGGTAAACTATGACAGATCCCTGGGCTCCTATGGCATAAGGTTCCCCAACTTAGTTTTCGAGATGTATGTCGTTTGATCAAACGACATGCACCTCACAAACGGGAGGGAAAACCCTGCCATCCCA
>JBBPOC010000396.1:0-18176 GCA_038091235.1 Tylopilus rubrobrunneus | reverse complement strand
AACAAGTCCATCAGTCTGTCCTATATCATCCTACATAGCAGTAATGTGTTCCTGAACAAGTCCATCAGTCTGTTCTACATCATCCTACATAGCAGTAATGTGTTCCTGAACAAGTCCATCAGTCTGTCCTATATCATCCTACATAGCAGTAATGTGTTCCTGAACAAGTCCATCAGTCTGTTCTACATCATCCTACATAGCAGTAATGTGTTCCTGAACAAGTCCATCAGTCTGTTCTACATCATCCTACATAGCAGTAATGTGTTCCTGAACAAGTCCATCAGTCTGTTCTACATCACCCTACATAGCAGTAATGTGTTCCTGAACAAGTCCATCAGTCTGTTCTACATCACCCTACATAGCAGTAATGTGTTTCTGAACAAGTCCATCAGTCTGTTCTACATCATCCTACATAGCAGTAATGTGTTCCTGAACAAGTCCATCAGTCTGTCCTATATCATCCTACATAGCAGTAATGTGTTCCTGAACAAGTCCACCAGTCTGTCCTATATCATCCTACATAGCAGTAATGTGTTCCTGAACAAATCCACCAGTCTGTCTTATATTGTCCTACATAACAGTATTGTAGTCCATGAACAAGTCTGACAGTTAATCTGTACCTGATGATCCTACATATGAGTAGTGCCCTTGATAGACACGTCTATCAGTCTGGAATCACTTATCATACATATCAGAGTTCAATATAGTGTAGTATATATCAGTAGTCTATTAATCTCAGGCACATCAAGACCTATGGCTTTGTCACAATCACAACTCAATCAAAAGTGGCTTCAGACTAATTATTTTCATTAAATCCGCGACTACAGAAGAAAGCGCATCTACAAACTGCTGACTGTACAGAAATTACATGTTAATCACTATCATCAGCCACAGGGCTGGCTGCACCCCGGGCAGCTGCTTTGAGCACTGCTCGCCTGCAGCGGATCATTGAGAGCGCGCTGTTCTCGGATGGTAAGCGAGAACTTTCAGCAGCAGTTGGAAAGATCTGCCTACAAAAATAGTCAGCACAAGGATCATTGTAGGCACACAACATACCTATTCCACCATTGAAGAAGTTGATTGACTTCATCCTTCTCGTCCGGGTCTTCGAGAAGCTCGAGAATGGTGTTGTAAAATCTTTCCGAATCCGTTGAAAGGTCAGTACGTGAGAAGACTTGTGCGGACGTCAAAGCAAAGCGGGCCTATAAAACAAGGTTAGCCGTGGGCAGAACGACAATATAATAACTTACCTGTGTTGCGACGTAAGCAATCGATGGTTTTGTCACCGCAGACATTCCGTGGATGCGTGCATTGCAAGACCGTGTAGCCTTTGGCTCGTCGAGATCGACCGAACTCGGAGATGTGAATATGTACTTGTAGGCCTGGGTGCACAGTATGTGAGTAAGGCCGTAATTGAGAGAAAATCGCATACCGAAACTAAAATGCCGCTACGTAATAAGCCGTTCCAAGGATCCTCTGCGTCGTACGTGTAATTGGCGTACAGAAATAGAGGCCATTGATCCCCCGCGACTCGAAGCTGGCCATTGCGCAGCTTTTCCTTTATTCTGTAATGTATCAATTAGGTGAAAGAACGATAGAATTGGCACGTACTCCGCATTGGACCAATCGTAGCCGGCCGGGCAGAGCAACGCCCCGGTGCGTTCGTGATGAAAACCTCGGACTGACTTCGAGTTGCGTGGAATGTGAGGGGTGAGCGACTGGCCCTTCGGAGTGATCCAGTCGATAATTGCGGCCTTCATCCCCTTCGTGTCGTCGGCCCTGGCACTATTAGCGCCCTTCTGGATCTGTGGAAATGATAAGTCGCAGGTCGCGTTGTGGGATCAAACTCACCAATTCAGCCATAGCACTCACATCTTCCTCGTCAGAGGAGAGAAGACGGGCTTCGAGCGATGGGACCAGCTTTAAAAGCTGGGAAAATACAGCAAACTCTTTTCTTTCACTGCCGAGGATTTTCAGACGTGGACTGGATTAGAGAGCAGGATACTTACTGTTCGGAAAACGTCTCCAACAGTCTATCCTCTAGTTCGACTGTCATGATAAGGCTGTTTGTGAGCAGCGTCCGCACGCTGCAGAAAGCATGGACAGCGCGTCCAAAGTGTCGACCATGGTGGACCAAGGGGTCTTGGGCACTTCTGCAATGCAATTAGCAATGATAATGCAGTGGCCTGCGAGACGCACGGGCGTTTCCTCGGCCCCATTTGTAGGGCATTCGAGTGTGAGCGCTTCCGCCCCATCGTCGAAGACTCCGAGAGAGTAGCACCAGCGGGAATGCTGCCAGAGTTCGACATAGGAGAAAAGAATGCTAGATAGTGGTCGAGCAAGAGCAGGAGTTGGAGATGGAGTCCAGCAGACTTGGAGGGGGCATTTATATACCCTGTCGCTTAGGGACTCGGCTAGGAAAAAAACCCTATCGTAGAATGCTTAATAATGTCACGCCCCATCAATCCAGTAATCCGAACGCCGCACCTTCTGTCGGACGGCCTGCCGCCCTCATTCGTACTGCCCGATGCCGTCCGACAGCACAGGGATAAGTTGAGCTTGTTCGATGCGGGAGAGCGCCTCACGAAGTTTGGTTTGCAAGAGCAGGACGTTCCGGCGTGACCCCGTTGTACGACATCGCGGATGAGCTCCAAGTTGAGCTCACCACGAGCGTCTATCTGGCTATTGTCGAGCCCTCTCGCCGCAGACTCTTGAGGTTGCGCTCTGAAGAGTGTGACCACTTCCGCGATCGCGTCCTCGGTGGCAGGACTGGTGGAGGTTGCAGCCGCGCCGCGACCCTCGGCGATTTCTGAGCGAATCCCCTGAAACTTCTCCAGCAAGGCCTCAATCTTGTCCTCGAGGGCCTGCGATTCGAGACGTCTTGTCAGGGTATCAGCACATTGGAGGGTAATGAGTTTTGGGCCCTGTGCATGGTAGGTAACGACGAACGGCACTTGATCGCCGGTGTAAATATGTCTCGTAGGCCAATGCTCCCGCGCTTGAGACCAGGATCTGTAACTAGGCGCGACCTTGATCTGTTGGCGGAAATGGAAATGGCGGGCATGGCGAGATCGTCAACGGAGGGACGCTGTGAGTGTGCTCAGAGATTTCGCATGACCCAAGTCGTGAGCGGATAGTTCGGCGCGTTTTTTCGTCTCCGACAAGTGCCTTGAATACGCCAGTGGGGCCCATGTTGGTGGAAGGCAGGCTCTTGAAGTCAAGAGGAATGGGGCGCGCCTTGGTTTGGCGACGACTGCCGGGATATATTCCTCGTCTTCATCTACTTCCTCAGTGTCGTCGCTATCAGGCAAGTCCTTGTCGAGTTCCCTGTGCCTCTCGCCCCACTTTCTGCCGCGCTCAATATACATGCAAAGCCGTTCGTGTTTGGCCAACCTGCGTTCTTCTTCTCGTCCCCTCCCTACACCCCATGTCAAGTTTCCTCCACGGCGCACCCAGCAAGGCAGAGAGAAGCGAAAACGGTGCGGTTCACACACGATGAGGAAGGCGATGACAGCGGTAGGGAGAACATGGCCTCATTCCGCTTCCCGGCAGTGCAGCAAACGCCTCGAAGCATCCGCCACACTGCGTCCAATTTGCCACGTGTATCAGGTTCTCAGGATTTACAGGCGAGCGGCGGGCCATTGCAATCCCTCACTTTCTCCGGCTTCCCGAGCGACTCGATGTGTCATGTCGAGGAACCAGATGAAATGGAACTGTTCGACGGCAACTTGACCGGAGCCAGAGTGAGAGTGCACTGTGTTCGTGTCCTGTGTGACGGGTTGTGACGAAAGATCCCGGGTGTGTAGGAGAGGCGGGAGAGGTCGAAGTCGAGGATAGACCGAGGGTGAAGTCCACAGGATCCACATCAAGGAACGCAGCTCTGCTCCGCGTGCATCCCATGTTCAACGGATTCGCGACCAAATCATAGTCGCGGTGGATACACAAGCCAAGATGTTCATCGGCGGGGCGGTGAAATTGGGCAAGCATCTCGGAGTCCTCATCTCCTGGTTCGTTTGGCGAAGTAGACGACGTTGCAGCTGCTCCACCGATGCTCTCCTGTTCGAGGTCAGTATTATAAAACATGTACAGGGAGCCGAACAGCCTTACCTCACTGTCCGTGTCCAAGCGCACGTCTTCGGATCCCACCCACTCGCCAACAGCTTCCTGCAAATGGTCGGGTTTCCCACTGGTCTCCTGATTGGCACCATGTCTACTTGTTCTGCTATACCCAAGTCGTGAATGCCCTCAACAAAGTGCAGTGAGAGCGTACGCGATAACCTGGATACGTGTCGCGAGTGATGTTGACTCTGTGCGATGGGCATCATGCCCCTGGGCTCCGTAACCGGTTGGCTGGGAGGAAAAGGTCAAGGCCATCGTCATTGTCTGGAGACTTTCCCTCCGTATGGGGTGTCCTTGTTCCTCCTGTGGCTTTTCCTCCTCCGGTATATCGAGACCAAATCCCCCGACAAAGTCAGGACGGCTGCCTCCCCGACTGATACTAGGACGAATGAGAGATGATATTTGGCGTGGGCAAGCGACCTTGCGGTGCGTGTATACCCTCGATAGGAGACGGTATGTGGGTTTCGACGTCCTGCTCGATAGTATCGGAGCCGAGCACGGGGTCCAGACCAAATGGATCGAAGGATGCGACAGGGTTGTAAAACGACGAGACGAACGGGGGCGGTGGTTGAGCGAGGAAAGACTATGGCCGTGCCTGTTTTGCAATCTCAAGGGTAGTTGTACTCCAGGAGAGGGCGAGAGCTCGAACGTGGGCGAATTCGTCAACGAATTGACGGCAGACGCGTTTTGAGATTGCTACAGCTTGTTCAATTTGAAATGGAGTAGGGACGGATCCACTGCTGGTGATATCTAGTCAAAGGACATGAGCACACAGGTCGACATGCAACGAGGCAGACTTACCGAGGCACCACGGGCATGCGGTGCATGGAGTGAGACGGAACCACCTGTACCTCGTTCTACGCCCAGTCTTTCCAGCTTTTCTTCAACGACTCACTGCTGGAGTATATCCTAAGCAACCTGACAACTGAACGCGTCAACGAAACGTGCACAGTAGGGGTATCCACAATGTACCTTTCCAGAGATACGTCGACAGTTCCAGAACGTGGTACCGCCAGCTAAGTTTGCCGTACTTGATTTGATCCCTAGTCTTTCGTTGATTTGAAGCTGTCCTCGAATATGCGCGCGCGGCGAACATTGAGTTGTAGTGTGTCATAATGTTCGCGGGTGGCAGGACAACGGTGAAGCTGCTGTGTGAAGTAATTTCGCTTGTTGTCGAAGTCCAGTACAAGTGGGTTGTAGACCAAAAGCGAGAACGATCCGCCCATGAGCGAGAGATTGTTGCGTACCATCACGTTGAGAATCTTTCTGTGGGCGTCGGTGAAAGTGACGAAGAGATCTTCCATCCTTTCTCTGGTGGTTGTCGATGATCTTGGAGAAGCCGATGCTCTGCGTTCTCTTCTCTCTTGCGGGTCTCGTCCGTGATAGATCCCCCTAACCGTGGAGTGTACATGTCATCCAGCGTCTTCAGGATACGCAAAAGCTTGGTTTGATCAGACGAAGGCGAGGAGAACCTTGAGGCAACAGAAGAAGCGAGAATGTCTTGGGTGGGATTTTGCAGGGAAGTCCAGAGGTGATTGGATCGGTGAGAACATTCTTGCGCCTTGGTTTTCGACCCCTGTGCAATCACATCCCGGGCATCCAGAATGTGCGACAAGTTTTGAATGGGAATCAACGATTGCTGGAAAGGGCGCGCAGAGCATTCGCCGATTGTTAGGATATTGACAAGTATCAGGCGTAGCACTGAGTGTGGTATTTGAGGGGGACTAGTCAACAAAACCCGTTCGTTGGCTGGTTCACCAGCGGGAGTGTCGTTTTCGTTCTTGTTCTGACTCCGATCCACTTCTGTCCCCGCTACCTGATTTTTGAGGTCGAGGTAAACATCTAGAACGGCAGGTAGCGACGGTGCAGGTGCAGTACTGGAGGCGGGCTCATTCGAACCCACCGGTGGTGCGAATGGGGCGGATTGCTTTTCCTTTTCCGACTTCAGGCTGACCAGTGGTTTGGTAACGGTGGAAAGCAACGAGACGACCAGAGTAACGATTGTCTGTCGAGGAGACCGAGGAGAACGATGGGTCTGATTTCCTTTCCCCTTTTTGGTGTTCGCCTTTCTGAGTTCGGCCAGCAGTTTATGCTCGGTCAAGAAGAAGAGAGACGACAACTCGTTGGCCCCGACTAGGTCCGGAACAGGTTCGTTTTGAAGGTTTTAGTAATCATGTAAGATAGGAGGCTCCGCAGAGGGCTTCATCCGAGCCCAAGAGAACAACTTGTCGGAGGTGCGGATCAAAACTGGCTATGAAACTGGCTGGATCAATATCGTCGACAGCCCCGGGTGCAGCAGCATTGTCGTTCGTTGTTCCCAGCCGGGCCTGTTCCAGCCTCTCTTGTTGGATGAGTTCCGCGCGGATTTCAGGGGGTAGGGCACCAAGGAATTCAGGGCTGATCTGGGAACCTGCGAGACGCTCTACTCTCGCTGCGCGTTGTTCACGAGCATGTTGATTGACGACTTCCTCTCGGATAGGATACCGTCAGGCAGCGCCTCCAAGAACGTTGGATCTATGCCCATGTCCGTGATATTAACCTCGCTGCCGTGAATCACGACGGTTGATCTCTCTCGAGACCGGGAGGGGCCGGCCTCGTCTATCTGCGGGACAGTAGGAACAAATTCAGGTTCCGAGGGCCCTTGCGTTGGAGCTGGAGCTGTCGACGGTTCCGGTGAGGGAGGGCTGTTTCGTCCTTTGGTTGTGCGTCCGCGCCGGGTTCGGTGACCTCCGCTTCCTCAACTGCTGGTTGCTCGGCCTCACGTTGTTTAACTCTGGCCCGAGGCGCCTGACAAGTCACGTCAGCCAGGGATGTGGCTGGACCTTGCATAGGAGCGTGATACCCCGTTCTTGCGATCCGTCTCCTTGTCCGACGTGAGCGACGACACGCAGGTTCTTTACGTGGGGAATTTCTTGGTCGAGTGCTGTCAATTCGTGGAAGTGGGTTGCAGATAGACAGAACGCTCGGATGTTCGAAGCAATGCCTATTGACGACCGTTATCAGCTGGTCGTAATCAATTGAGAAGAAACATACTCTGAGATTCCCCATGCGAGCCCAAAGCCATCGTGGGTCGACGTTCCTTTGATTTCATTGTCAGCGCACAAGACCGTCCGCTAGAGGGGGAGTATTCTTACCCCCCCGGATGTATGTGCTCTTGCCGCCCATATCGGGTCCCGCTGTAATGGCGATCACGATCCGAACAATCAGCAGCGTTCATAAACAAAGAAGTAAATCATACTAATGATCTGAAACTCTCCCTCGCCTTTCACCATCCAACGTCATTGGGGATGAAGCTAATTTCATCTTGAATCTCCAGACAAGGATGTCGTGCATCGTTCATGACCAGACTACTATTGCCTTGATGTCGCGCTCGTCTCAGCCACTTGACAAATGTATGACCGGTACTCACTCACCTTTCTCAGAGACGTTGGGCTTGACATATGGTTCCGGTGCATTCACCGAGACATGTGCAAAGCTACGAGCATCAAAGTTATGGTTGGCAAGGAAAGCAATGCAAGGAACGAACCTAATAATAACATCTAGGTGGGCAAGGACATGATTCAACTTCTCCAGAACCGGCGTATATGTCGCTATAAAATTCCATCAGCGCTGCCCCACTTTCGTGACATTTAGATACTCACGGGCGATGTTTACAACCTCTTTCACAAGCCCGGACTGAATACGTTGATGATACTCATTGTGCGTCCTCTGGTAGTCTGTCACACAGCAGTGTCCTGGTTGTAAAGTAGGCTCCAGATTTGATCGCGCCGAGCTCGATATGCCTCTTGGTATTCGCAATGGCTTTCGCATCCTAAGAGGCCTAAAATATAGCATCGACATAATGAATGACATGGAAGGACGCACATTCTTCGTTAATCGGAAGCAATATCCATATATTGCGGAATTTTTTTATCGACGTCGAGTCTTGCCAACGGCACGATGCTCCTCGTCTAGTCCATCCCTTGACTAGTGGAAGTTCAGCCAACTTATGAGTGCTTTTCGGCGAAGTAAACTCTCGGACGACTCACTTCCATCGTCTTATTAACCAGTCTTTCTAAGCCTTCGGCGTATCCCGGTTTGATGGTGTAGGTGTGGGTATCCAGCGAGGTGAGATCGAGCGTGGTCTCCCGCCGTTTCTGGTGTAAATCCTCAACCACACCTCGGCAAACGACGATGACATCAAACAACGAGATGTCGCTATGATCCGCCATACGGCACTCTATACAGGACGGTCATCACGCGCTGAACGCGGAACTGTGACTGCGCCACGCACCGTTGGGTTTCTTCTTGGAGTAAAACGTCACGGAGTCGAGCGGATTAGACGCGCCCTTGCCATAGTGTAGGAGCGAGCGGGAGACCTCGATGTGACTCGGCTTGAGTTGTGCGACGAGCTCTTCGTCGACGCCTGTCAACACGCCTGATTTCGCGACCGCGACGATCGCCTCTGGCGTCATATTGTCCTCGATCATCTTCTTGTCGACATGCGAAAAGACCTTGAAGTCGACGACCTTGTAGAGGTCACGCGTGCGGATGCGCTCAATGATGGCGCGCGCGGGCTCGAGTGCCTGCGCCGTGTGTTTGAGCCCGAGTGACGCCAGGCAGCGCGGGGGACTTACCTTGTCCGTCGACTCTTCGATCTGGTTGAGGAGATTGTCGGTGAGAAAGACATATCGCTTCGGATTCTCGAGACGATCTGCGACCTTGAGATAGGGCTCTGCCAGGAGGAGCGCATCGACCACCATGTATTCGATCGCTCTGGCTACGGTGCCGTCCGTCAGTACTGGCGCAGGGGGCGACATCCAAGGCGCACTGGTTTTGTGATTGTAGACCCGTTTGTGCAGGGAGAACCGTGTATAAAACAGTTCATAAATCTGGTTCGCATCCTTAATGTCGTGGCATATCTTGCCTTGAACGACACGCACCGAGTGGACCAGCCTAGACACGAGACATGGACCAAGTCCGAGGTGCATGTATACGCACGCTACCTCGAGATGGAAATGTTGCCCTTGTCGCCCACGAAATGGCAGTCCCTCAAGATATAGTCGAATCTATGCGCGTTCCATGTCACTGACACGTGTATGTCACGAGGCACGCGCGTACGTACTTGTCCACACCGAGTCCGTTGCGCCGGTTGGCGACGATCTCGAACAAGAACGGCATCGTTTTCTCAAGTCTGTCATCCAGATGAGCTTACATGCGCATCGGAACGCGCGCGTTGGACGTACGAACAACGCCCCTGCTCGCCCGCGATGAGTGCCTTGACGAGGATGACCTCCTCGGGTGTGATATCGAGCTGATACGTCTCGATCACGTCATCAAATATCATCTCACCCGCCTGTTCGTGCTTCCATTTTTTCTTGTTCGGTCTGTGTATGCTGTCAACGTCAGGACACGTGGACGGGTATATGATGGCATACCGGAAGGTGGGGATAAAGGTGCCGTCCCAGACGTGCAACCAAGGGCCGTGCCCGAGGTCGTGGCAGAGCCCTGCGAGCTCGACACACTTGATGTGCTGGTCGGTGATGCCGAGCGAGGGGTCCATGTCTCTCAGGTGGGTCGCCATCTGGCGGGCGAGGAGCCGACGCCTGCGGTGGCGTAGTGAGCGGCGGTAGGGAGGGTGGGGCATGTATGCACCGAGAGTGTTCGAAGCGGTTATGGGACGCGCCGAAGAAGACGTAGTAGGTGAGACCGAGTTGTTTGATGTACCTCAGTCGTTGAAAGTGTTTTCTGTGTGACGATGGGACGACCTGTCTGTGTTAGAATGGTCGTATATGCACGTATCGATGAACGAGCACATCTACGGCGAAAACAAGACTGTATATATCGAGATGAGCGCACCCCACCATGTCAGAGTATCTCGAAAGGCTATCCGAGAGTCTATCGAAATGGTCAAATCCAATCTACATGTGTCCAGGGATAAGAAAGAAACCGACATACCCTGAACGGTTTCAGGTATACCTCGTCCGCAAGTTTTTCATGTGCCTGAGGTTCGTACTGGATAGCCTCGAGGATTTCAATCAAGCCAGGCAGCTGCATGTTATCGATGTTGAATGGAAGAACAAATAAGTTATGACGAGCGTCACCTTTGATATCACCTGATGATACACACGGCCGTCCTCGAGGGAGGCCACACCTTTCTTGGAACGTTTACTTAACCGGTGAAGATCGGGCATCAATTTAAGATAGTCGTCCTGGCGTCAGTTCGGGGTGAAGTCTCCACATGCGGAATAAATTATGTTCGCTACCTGTAAAGCACGTCTCGTCGAAGGATCGTCAACAAAGCTTTCCACCAGATCTTATCGCTTGACTGCGGAGACTCAGCACCGGTTGTCGCTTGGGGTACCTTGGACTTACCGATCTCGTGCAAGTTGATCAATGGTTGCTTCAATTAGGTCGCGAGCAGCCTGGTTCCTTGTGCGGTCTTGCACTTATTCAAAAAAACCAAGAGCGTAGACGACTTGTTGAGGCTACCTGTGGATGTGTAAGTTCGTGAGGATACAGTCCTTGTTGGGACTGACCTATCCTTCGAAATCAATCAATGCGAGTGCCCTGACAGAACTGGCACCGAGACGCATATACTGAGCAAGATCATGTGTTTTGAGTTTGTTGTATGCGCCATATTGGTAGAACCTGAAAGGAGGGCAAGTTAGGTGACGAGTGCGGCCAAAGCACCTGGAGCAGGAACGGCTGTTTGCAAAGGTAACATCAGCACAAAGGAGGAGCAAGAAACAGATGAAGACGAACTGGTTGTGCTTGGTGCATCTTCCGTGTCCTCGATACCAACCAGCTTGTTACCGTCGTCCAGTATGTTTTTGGCGGTGAACTCGCCTGTGTATGCGAGTCAGATAAGAGAAACAAGAGGAACAGGTATGTACTGGGTTTGCGTTCGGTGACGACCACGCTGCATCTGCCGAGAACTGCTTTGAGTTATTGACGTCGATATTGCGGCCAGTCGTGCCAGATACAGTTCCTGTGGGTATGATGGCTTCTTTACCGGGCAGCTGTATGACGAGAGACTACGAGAGAAGTGAGACAGAAGCACGACAATGACGACATGGTTACCAAGCCGGTTGGCTCGTTCAGAACTTCAGATACATGTTTGCTGTTGACTATCTTGGTCTCCTTGGCCCACCTGTGGACCGTGAAAAGAGGATCGAGGCCACGAGTATCGGATTGATTCTCGTTTGGTCGAGGAATGTATTCAACTTTGACGCCAGAGGGTGCAGCTGCAAGCCTCTGTAGGTGGATCACGCTCTGCTCTATTCCCCCAAGCACGGCCGGAGCAACGTCAACGCGAATTGTCTCGCGGGTACCACGGAACTCCAAGGTAGCTTCCTTTCCGAATACCCACAGATTTAATTTAAATTTTATCACAGGACGAGTGGATAGGTTGCTCTCGCCATTGACAACTCAGCTGGTCATTTGGCGCAACCACGATCCATATGCACAGCTTGGCATAGCCGACTTGATGAAAAACATCAGCACTCGATTTCGGCCACCTATGAAGCCACAGCTCGAACAACCAACTAGTACAGCCGTTCGGCTACGTGTGCCACCATGGCCCTTGAACAGCATCGCTGCCTCCATGCCTCGTACGATTCACTCGAATTCACTGTGTGAACATACGACATCCTAATCCGGTTGTTTCAGCCCCGGATGCATTTCCCCCTAAACTGACTCGGACAGAAGACAAGCGGCGGAAAAAATTATTGCTGAATTCGGTTGCACGTCGTTCTCGTCCTTAGTACACAAGCAGCACCCCGCACGGCCAGATCCACAGGTCCAACCACTTCCATGTGAAAACGACGAGCCCGCTGCGCTCCGATTGTCTACTCGCGCACGCCGGCATTTCGGAATTTTCTGCACAGGAAATAAGCGTCCATCACAGCGGTTGCGTAGATGAAGGGTGACTCTTCCCTACGTCAAGCAGTGTCATAATTCCTATATCTGATGTATCTCTCCATAATTGTGTTCTCTGGATTGGATCGCCATATGTGCTGTGTACGATCGATGGAAGTGTTCTCGGAGCAGATGTATTAGAGTAGGAATGTTAGGGTACATGGAATGGACGCGACAATGAGTGCCCCAAGTTTCCGATTCGATGTGAACCTCGGCTACTCAACAAAAAGACCTTCACTGGGCGATGCATGCTCTCCGCTTTCTTCGGATGTCCTATTAAATTTGCTCTGTGGGTCACGCATCTCCACCAGCTCCTGCTTCCAACTCCTGAACTTTTCCAAGTATCGGAATCGCCTGTTGAAGCGGCCTGTTGAAGCCTCCTCGCATTCGAGCATCCTGACCAACTCGCTAAGGGACTTGTCCAGCTTGAGCAGCCCGTTCTCGAACAGGTAGGGATTTCCTGTGACAGAGCTGTACGATTCACGATGTGCTGGAATACTTGAATAGCGTCTCCCCCAATTATGTCTTCAATCGACTGGACGAGTTCAGTTTGAAGGTTAGGACCGCTTCTTCGTTGCTATCGTCAAGAACCACGGGGGAGAGCTGCTGACGTGCGATTGCCACCAGCCGACGCATCCAGAAGAAGAGGGCAAACCGTCGCTTCACTTGGTGCGGGTGGTGGGTTTGGGGTCTGCCCGAAAACCTGAACATCGTCTAAAGTCACGTAAATCTCTCACCTGAGGTTCACGCAGCGATCGTCACTTACCGCCTCGTCGACGAGATGTGGATGGGTTTACTTCCCAGCCTTGGACTTCACACCCGTCGACGTCGAAAGGTCCGCATAAGCGAAGACATCGTCGTCGACACCTACTTCACCTCAGGGTCGGATCGATCATCCCTTGGAGACCTTCAGAAGTCCCCGTCGACTGCATCATGCGGTGTATCGGCCTCAGCGTATGCTAAAGGATAGCAACGCGAGCAACAGGCAGTTCGCCCCACTATCCGAAGATATCGCGAGAGCGGCTGTCGTTGCCATACATCGTGATGTCGAAATCAATTTCATGCTGCAATAGTGATAACATAAGGTACGCTGGGCTCAGATACAAGAATTGAACTCGTACCTGAATCCTTTCGACTAGAACTTCAACGCCTCTTGCATTGGGAAATAGCTGGAACGTGTTTGTGCATTCATAAAGGACGTTATCCAAGAGCTGCGTCGCCTTGGATACCATCTCATGGTCGTGTTATCAGCGGGGAAACTTGAAGTGAAAGAACTGAGTGTGTTTGGGATTCCCTTTGGATCCACTAGAGTTATGGTTGGTTCTGTCGTCGAGTGCACTGTACCAATCGTCGACAGTCCTGTAACATCCGATGAATGGTCACGTGAAGACGACGTTTCCAAGTCTGCGACGACGCTGACGTCTTGACCTGCTGTTGGATCGTAGCCCCATTCGAGTGCGACATCTCGCTCAATGATGAGCAGACGAAGTATTAGATCAACGAGAGTGCATATCTCGCCAAATATGTAAGGGGCACGAAGCCCAAAGTGGGCATACAAATTCCCTCCTACAGGTGTACCGGCCATTATGCTTGGCAATGTTAGGTAAAATGATGGCAAGAACTAGGAGAAATTACTCAACAGAGAGACCTGTCATTGCGAGTCCGATTTGAGCTGGTTAAGGGTCATTGGTAAAGATGGTCAAGGCCAGCGAGATAAGAAACTTACTGCCAATCTTCTGTTGTGGAGTGACATCACAGCTGAGAGTAAGGTCAGAAAAGGGACGAGGAGCAGAGAAAGAGAATCACATGAGAGCGAGGCCAACTATCCAAACCATGGAGGGGCTGATTCCCTGGAGAACACGCGCGACAACCATGACGGCGTAGTTCGGTGACTCCATAAAAAGGATTTGAGCGGCCAAGAGACAGAAGAAATCAATAATGAGGGGGGTACGCCGTGACGAAGTCCTCTCTGCAAACACTGCAATAGGTAACGTGGTTGATGTGACTGATAAGGATGGGAGGAAAAATAAAGCGGGCGTGACATACAGATGGCCTGCCCAACCGACTATGATTGTATATACGTGAGGAACAGCACGTATAGGCACGAAAGAAGGGAAAAAAAAACTTACATAGGCGCAAAGTAGCCAGCGGAGATGGAGTGATAGTTGAGATTCTCCAGTTGGAATGGCACGACAGGGACGAGTATGGATTCGACCATAAGATCCGTGGTAATACCTGAAGCCTTTGAGCAAGCTTGTTCTCGACTATTTGCACCAGTTGTGGGACTAGACCAGCGCCGACTATCAAGTTGCCCCCACGTCGGGGAGGGACAGAGGAAGGACTGCGAGGAGAGTAGAACGACTGGCGCTGGGTTGAAGTACGGGAATGACCAGCTTCTTTTCGTCCAACTTGCGGATTGCAGCTACGAGCTCGTCGCCCTTCATGCCCTCGACGAGTGATTGAGCGGCTTCCTCGCAACTTCGTGTCGGTGTGGGAGGCGCCTTGAACTTCTTCTTGTCCTTATTCTTGTTGTACACGGGTCGGAAGTGGTAGTCGGGGTATTTCTTGGAGTGGGCTTCCTTCCTATCGAGGAACGGCGCGCCAGCAGTTGCCGATGATCTTTGAGAGAGCCGTGGTTGGTCTCGATCAAACCAGGGGCGTGCTTCCAGGCAGACGAAATCGGCACAGAAGAGCACGAAGGCGTCTGGTGGACGGGGAATGTAAGTAATGGTCCTACAGTCCCAGTTGTGCTTGTGCCTTGCTTCGCTTGATGAGAGGTCGATGGGTTTCGATGGGTTCAGCAACAGCGCGATGGGGCCTTGTATGATTACTCGTTCAGGATCCTGGGACCCCGCCGCTACGTCGTCGCTGTTTTCGGGCCGCGCGAGATAGCACCGAACGATAGCGTTCACAGGGATCCCGGGGCCGGTGAGGTCGGCAATGAGGCCGTCACGAGTTGGGATAGTTGTCCATTCGGTCCAATGTTGTAAAGATCCACGGGCGCGCCAGTAGGGGTAGGATGAGCGAAAGGCGTGATCGAAGAGTTCAAGACATCCTGCCTCCCAAATGAAGGCGTGGAGGCTAAAGCCACGGGTGGAGTGAGAAGGTCTGGGATATCCGTCTGTATCGACATCTCCCTGACCTCTGGCTTCAGTTGTTCAACATACTTGGTGACCTCGACCTCGACTGGTTTTCGACGTACTTGATGACTTCGACAGGCCGGTCGACCTCCTTGACCACTTCAATCGCTTTGAGCACATCGACCGGCTCCTCAAGACCTCAACGGCTTTCTCCATTTCCTTGATGACTTCCGCCTGTTTCACCCCTCCGACTTCTTTAATCACTTTCTTGATCGCCTCCACTTCCTTGACAACCTCGACGAATTCGTCGAAAGCGGTCTTTGTGTGCTTTTGTTCAAGTTGGTCTGCGGATTCAAGTGCTGTATTAAGCAACTTCGTGGGTCGTTTGTGCTCTAATTCCAATCTCTGAGCGGTGATTTGGGAGTCGGATAGCTGGGTGCGGGGTGCTTGGAGGTTGACTTAAAGGTCCCAGTCCCCCTCCCCGAACCTGTCTGTGTTGACTGAGCTCAGTGAGACGCGAGATTGGGAATGGGATGGTGTATGAACATACCGAAACTCTGCTCCTGTGAACGAAGGGCGGTGCGAAGAGCGTCGATGTCCTTTTCAAGATCGTCCTTTTCCTTTTTCATGTCCTGAATGGCCTTGTCGCGCTCTCCGAGAAGACTCTGGAGACGGCAGACCTCGGTGAGTAATCCACTGCCAATTTCAAATGCGAATTCTAGACGACGGAGATGAAGAGGATTGAGAGAGGAGATGGAATGATCTGGAATGGGAGGACGCACCAACGTCACCCGCTCTGTGGGTTGCATTTTTGGCACGATGCGAACGCGGCGGAAGAAGAGGAGGCTTTGGAGCGTTCGGGTTCATCTCGAAGAAGATCTTTTACTGAGACGGCTGGCGAAAGGGCGTCCTCTGCAGAGCGCTAGAGAAGGGTAGTGAGTAACAAGGTGAGGTAGCGGGAAAACGGGGATGGAAACGAAGCGAAAAAGACAAGTTGGCACGACAGCCTGAAAGGAACACGGCATGTCTGACATTGAGAGCGAGAAACGACGCAGAGGAGATCACGAAAGGGAAGAGACGATGAGATACGCACCTTTGAGCCGAATGCGTTGGATAGCTGAGCGTTTCCAACGTTCCACGTTTTGATCGTGTCTGCAAGTTCGCAGTAGCGTTCTCTTGCCTGTGTCGAGATCGTCGTCGTCGCCACGTTCTGCATCGAAATCCTCGAGTTCGATCTGCTGAGCGAGGACGCGTTGACCGAGTGCACCAGCTTGTTGGAGCTGCTTTTCCTTGTGGTCGCGGAGGAGTTGTAGATGGAACTTGCGCTGTAACGGTGAAGCAAAGGGGTTGAGAGAAATGTCTGGCAAAAAGAAGTGGCAGCAAGACCATCTGAAGCACTAGTAGCGCTGTACAAGAATACTAATCAGACTCAGTCCGAGTCCGCGTGCCAAGATATCTGCCAGTGCTTGCCAGGATTTCTGGTACATAGTATATACAACGAGACGATCTACTAGTATAACGACACCTCCCTCCACACATTTCTTGTTAAGCGAGGAACATAAGCCTGGTATGCTCGTCGAACCACCGCGTCAGACGCGTTGGCAAAGGTCTCATCGTTTCTCAACCATCGTCCTCACGAACGGCAACCGACACAGCTAGCGGCAGCTGAGCACCGTGATCCAGTTCACCGTCTACCATAGGAGTCATCACCAATGAGTTCTCACGATGGACCCTTTCGGACTGCGCCGTCATCGTCAACTCAAACTTGCCAATGATTTCCACGAGGAACGCTTGGATCTCGATGACGCTGTTAATCAGCCGCCTTCAGCGCTATTGTCTCGCGTGTATAGAAAGCAATGACGCTTACGCAAAGCGCCATCCCAAGCAGGCGCGGACGCCGCCTATGAATGTCATGCTACCGCTTTTTTGAGAAAACGAGGTCAAGGCAGATCTGCGCAGGTATGGCTTACAGGTTTGAATAGACGTCAATAGAAACAGATTTCTTTCCGCTTGCCACACCAT
Organism: Tylopilus rubrobrunneus; assembly: GCA_038091235.1. Taxonomy (NCBI): domain Eukaryota; kingdom Fungi; phylum Basidiomycota; class Agaricomycetes; order Boletales; family Boletaceae; genus Tylopilus; species Tylopilus rubrobrunneus. The sequence continues at coordinate 1,056 of JBBPOC010000396.1, read as the reverse complement.
CCAACCATCGGTCAGGGTTGAACTCGTGGGCATCATCGCCCCATAAATCGGTATTGCTAGCATATCGGCCCTGATCAGCGATGCGGGGTGCATAACATAAAGAATAAAACCAACCGATTGTACGCAGCGATTGAGGCCACTATCCGCGTCCCTTTTGGGACAACAACCTCACTGATAACTTCACCGGATTCCGTAGTGATTGGTTGAGAAAGCGGAAGAACATCGTCTTTCCCAGCCATACGGTGGACGTGCGGGACCACGGGATGATACCGTAGCCCTTCCTAGTCAAGGAGGAACGCAAGGGATTAACACAGCAGCAAACGAGGAGGAACTGCCGAGGACGTACCTTGATCACTGCTGTAGTATACGGCATTGCTTCGAAATCAGCCATCGTGAACTGTGCGTCACCACGTGCTCGGACAGCAGCTTCCGTCTCTCGTATCTCTGCTCGGAGTCTAGACTGTATCTCGCGATGCCGCGCGAGCTCCAAGAAGATCCAGCTCAAGGAGTTTGACGTGGTCTCATGGCCTGCGAGAAGAATCGTACTGGCGATCGTCATGTGAGGGGCCGGAGGGGAATATGAAACCATATTCCGCACCACATTTGAGCTAATAGTTCCTCTTCTGTCAACTTGTTCTTCGCCTCTGCGTCCATATTTGCCTTGACTGCGAGGATAATTAGTAGCGTTTGTGAGTGGCGGGCAGCATTTCCTACCAAGCAGGCTGAAGACGTCTCGGTTCCCCTTTCCTTCTAGCAGGGTTCCGGCCTTCTCTTGGATCATCTCCTTTGCAACTTCCACAGCCAGCTTTTTCGCCTCGCGCGCGCGTTCGAGTCGAGGGTTTGAGCCGTGATCAGTCATCCATTCAAGTATCCACACCGGAACAAATTTGGAAGCTGTCCGCATGAAAATCTGCTGTGCAGAGAGACGTCCGAAAATGTCGCTCCTGGAAGCAATGCAAAGTCAAGCTCCAGTCTGAAGAAAGGTTCGCGAGAACTGACAATACATTGCCATACTTCTTGGCTAGGGGGTGTCTGTCGTTTTGGATAGTCCCGAAT
>JBBPOC010000395.1:0-18176 GCA_038091235.1 Tylopilus rubrobrunneus | reverse complement strand
CTTTGCAGAATTTTCTCATTTTATTCGGCAGCATGGTCTTGAGAGCGAAGATCTCGAGCTCATCTTGAAGCTGAAGAGCATTCTTTGGGCAGTTGTGCGTCTGTTTCCGTATTTTTTTCGTGGCGGTCGTTGACTCACTCGAGTACATAGGGCAATGTTGGTGCCACCGAAGGTGGCTTACCATTCCTCGAGGAAGAAGAGATTATTCCGTCGATTCTGGACATAGCGGAACACTCCCCAATACCTTCCGTAAGAGGGTGAGCAGAAAGAGCAACAAGTTCCGACAAGCCATTGAACCAATTGCTAGGACGTGTTTCTTTGTCTTGGGGTTGATATCATCGACCACTCAAGGGGCCGAAATCCTGGATGATTTCGGGTGGGAGGCCACCCTATCACCCCTCGGCTTCCCCACAGGGCTCTGTATTCCAATGGACTTGGATAGGTTCATTTCGGTATGGGTTACATGCATATGCGAGACTTTTCGCTGACAGTTGGGGTCAAGCTTCCCACTTGGGAACCCATTGAAGTCAAGAGCGACGCAGACATTCGTCTACTTCCCCCTACTGTGCAAACGGAACTCGAGGTGATCACAGCGATTGACAATCTGAGCAACACCGTGATAGCAAACGCTGCCTCGCGTTCCTTGGCAAGGTCAGTGTTTTCACCACACGAGGCATTTTTCACTCATCTCGCCCCTTAAGAATGAAGTCACGGCCCGAGTATCGCTCCGCGTTCACCTCTCCGACAGTGTTTTTCAGGGCCCTCCATATCATCTCTACCCAGCGTTACCGCCTCCCTGTTCGGAGATACATCCTCGACCTATTCAACATCGAACTTGATCACGATGTGATCAAGGCGATATGCGACGCCGCTGTCTCCCTCCGCGCACCTCCATCGTTCAAGCAATCCGAGGCTCACATCAACCGCGTCGTCAGCATGCTGGGTCCGAAACACGCTGGCACGGAGTCGGACAGCGATGCCGAGGAAGATGACTCGGAGATGGACGACGAGGCAGAGGAACCTGTCGTCAAGAACAATCCTGTGATCACGCTGCGTCCAGTGAGCAGAATTATTGGGTTTGACGCGTAACGTTTTTCGTTTGGTACTGCCAATGGACAGTCATCATCCACTTGCATTTTCGTAGATGTAATTTATGTCACATAGTTGCATATATACACTCCATACCCAGTGGTCGGCACAGCGAAGCTCTGAAAATCGCAGCCTTTGCTGAAGGTAGTCCAAGGAGCTGAGCGGAACTCTATGGGCAAACACTCAATATATGCCCGGGGGTTCAGGCGACTGTTCTCCCGAGCCACTGAAGCTTCCAAGACAATGAGCGACGACTTACAGCACCAGCTAGAAAGAATGCATACCCTTTCGTACATCAGCGGCAGCAACGCCGACCGGCGTGCATACGCCATAGACAGCAGCACGAACGCAGACACCTTCAATACACTCAACACCTTCTCCGTCGTCCGTTTCCTCACCCACCGCTCTCCGTCTATCGCGGTATAGTGCGCCCACACCGGCCGGCGGAGCCACCACCACCACCGAGTCACCGCCCAGGGAAACGGATTGAAGATCTTGCCCTTGCCGCCCGTGCGTTGCCACGAGTAACACTGCGCGTGTATGGAGTGCACTAATCGTCGCTGGAGCGTGGCGTTGTACGCGTCCGTCGCATCCGCCCGGACGGTAAAGGCCGAGACCAGGCCGTCCAGCACAGGCTTGACGAGCTGCAACGCATACGCGACCTGCCGGGCCGTCAGTCAGGATACGGTATGCAGGGCACACGGGACGTCGTCGCTGACCTGGACTTCTTCGACGAAGAGCGTGGACGTCGGGGTGCCGGTGTTGGGACCTGGCGAGTGCGGTGAGTAACGTGCGTACCGAGGGCCGGACATGTCGGACGCACCTGCCAACATGTAGAAATTCGGGATGTCGGGGATCGTGGTGCCGAGGTAGCCGGTGGGACCGTCGTGGGCATCGTAATATCCTTGCACAGTCGTTCCATTCAACCCTTTGACGTGAACGGGATACTGGTCCTGTTGCGCATCACCGTCTGAGAACCGATCCAGAAGTTAGAGAAAAGGAATGACCCCTATGAATCCTGTCGCGTAGACGATGACATCAAATGGTAACAATTCGCCTTTCCAGAAACCTTCAGATTTCGCAGTATGCACGAGAAAAAAAGAGCTTTGCCTTTCTTCGTCAGGACACCGTTCTCCACTACACGTTCAACTCCATCAAAGTTGAGAACAACGTTCGGCAGACTGAGGCTTTTGAGATAACCGCTGTCGGCCACTGCCCAAGGGGTATTGGCAGAGTATTCGACTCGGCGTTGAATAGCTTACCTGTTCGTTTGCATCCAGGAGCTAAAATCATACTCAAGTTAAGTCATCGTAGCGCGCAACGGACTTACGATGCGTAGGTATCAAGTGGTCATGATATTTGCTCGGCGTGCTGTCTAATAGGTATTGTCGCAAAGCCTGCAAGAAATCAACGTGCTGCAATGGGACACAAGACATGAACCTACTTGGCGGTGTTTCTCACGAGCTGCTTCGGTCTGGGGTCTCAGCAAGGGCCAATCAAACTGTGGAGGTTGTGCATAAGCGCTCCAAGCGGCGAGGAGGGTGACGCACCTTGAACATGATAGATGCGCGATGAAGCCTCATCACAAAGGGTATATTGGCGAACACCCATTTCGCCGTATTGGAGTATGGTATATGAGGCTGAAAATGATCAGTGAAATGGGAATCCGCTGGAGAACATGACTCACTCGCGTGTTGAACCACACCGGCGTTCGGATGAAGTTGACGACATGAACACTGGGATCTGCCACCAGGCAAGGGACGAGCTGGGCACTTGGAAATATGTCAACACGTCGACCCGGAAGCCCATTACTTTGCCAAGTACCCAGATGACGCGTTGCCGATGACGGCGACCCGTTTGTTGCGAAGATCCAGAGTTGGTGGCCATGTCGCTGAATGGAATGAGGTGCCCTTGAATGTCTCGATGTCTGGTATCTCGTGTGGGATCCTTGGTATCTCGAGGGCCCCTACCGCAGAAATAACGATCTGAGCGGTGTCAGTAGTTTTCTTCCCAGTCAGAACGTCCTCGGCAGTAATCTGGTAGTGGCGGTGTCCATCATCCCACTCTGCCGAGATCACCTTGGTATTGAAGACGAGGTGAGAGTACAGTCCATATTTCTTTGCCAATGCAATCCAATAGGCTTGAATTTCAGGCTGCAGACCATGGGATTTGTTCCAGTTTGGATTGAGGTCGGACGATAAGCTATACCAATGTATTTCCACGTCTGAAGAGCAGCCCTAGAAACGATGAGCAGACGATTCCCATGCGAGCTGTCGCGCATACGGGATATGTGTTGGCCTGCAAGCATGTCAAACGGCTGCCACTGGCATGTTCACGGGTACTACTCACCCTCCAGCAGCCACCTACTTGGTCTGCCTTTTCATATATCTGAGACGAACAGTGAGCCGAACTTCTCCCAGGCGATAAAGCGATACTTGCGGTAAAGTTTTCAAAGCGAAACCTGGACTTGAGTGCGATAGCAAAGGACAAGCCGCCGACGCTCGAGTGCGGATGAATACAGAGACATTTGACAAGCCTAAGCAGAGCGACTCACCCAGCACCAATGATGACCACCCTTGGTTGAGTATGCATTGGGTGGGATCAAGAACACGTCTAGTATTAAATAGGTTCTCATCCTGCTCGGGTCAGGTGAGCAGCGCAAATATCGCAGGGTTCGTCCTTATCGTACGGGAAGCCGCCAAAGCCAATAAGCACAGCCACAACGGTGTAGACCGCGGACACAAGCGGGTTCGACAACGACGCTCATCTCAACATCATGTCGCTCCTTCAACGCGCCTGCCGTGCGCGACCAACCTTGACCGCGTTGGTCTACGCCCGTAGACTCACGACAGACCCGCCCGCCCAAACGCCCGTCGCAACCGAGAAATCTGAGACACACGTTGCAGAACCCGTCCACCGCGAGATTTTCACTGCAGATGTCGTCAGCGGTGCACCCGGTGGGTGTCTCAGTCATCGAGTCGGCCCATCCATGACATTCTTTCTAGCCGAACTCCGTCACCGTGCAGTGCGCATTTACCAGCCGACGCGGAATACAATGCAAAGCGGCTCTGGCAAGTCGGAACGTTGGCGCATCGACTGGGATATCCTCCAGGGCGCCGGTCGCTGGGAAAACCCGTTGATGGGTTGGGCTAGTTCGTGAGTACTCCATGTGCGAACCGTGGGCTCTGTACCAACTATTCCATCAGGGCGGATTACATGCAAGGAACACGTATCTCGTTCAAGAGCAAAGAAGACGCTATTCATTTCGCCGAAAAGCAAGGTATGCAACCATCTTTGCCCCGTTTCTTGCGCTCATGCCACGCTGTTCGCCCCTAGGGTGGGACTACTATGTGTAAGTGTCGTGTGGTTCCTTGCGTGTATTTCTAGTCCCTCATATTCCTTTTGTAGTCAACCGGAAACCGTAAAGAGGATTCCCCCCAAGAACTACGCGGAGAACTATGTATACAAGCCCAACACACTGCGAATCATGCGTACAAAGTAGTTGCTCCAATAGAAACTGTTGAATACCAAGGCCTTCTTACTTACGGGCTTCATCAATCTGTCGGAATGGAAAATAGCGGTTGATATGCTTGCCCTGAACACCGGTCAGTCTCCCTGTTCAACTCCGGAAGCATCTTGGATTCCTATTTCTTCCTGAATTTCGTACCTTGGTATCTTCCTGTTTACCACCGAACGGGGATGTGCCGTTCACGATCCTGGAATCTGTATCATGCAAGAGATCCGAGGGTACCTTCTTCGTGCGCGACATTGGCACACGCGACCGTGGATTGCTCGGCGGAGCGGGAAAGACGATAGTGAGCGCAAGCACGTGAAAAATGAGCCGCGTGCTCACCATCGTCAATTACTGCGTTTTTTTGGTATCGTGGCTAATGGAAACGACATGACCACGAGGACGACAAAAGCTCCTTGGTTCGCGTGACTTTCATGCTTCGAAACAATACAAGGTCACGCTACAATTAGCACTACCGGAACAAATGGCAGTTCCGAACTGGCACGTATTCCTATTTACGTGCAAAAGATGGTGCCGATGTAGATCCCTTGGTAGGGACCCAGATGGTTGAGAATGTTGCCATGAAAAATGTCAGGTACCGTCAAGATAGTGCACTCGGCGTCCGTTTCATCGTCGTCACCTATCACAGTCTGAGAAGGATAGTTAATGAATGGGCTGCGGTCCTACCGGGACATTGCACTGCGTCGTTGGGCTGAATGATATGAATCTCACCCTTGACGTGTGAGAATCCCAACAGACGGTCAGGAACGATGGGAATGATGTCTTTTTCGTTATTAATGCGCGCAAAGTCGGAGATCTATAGAGGATATATTTTGAGCGACTCAAAGGGGAACGGTGAAAATACGAACTGTGGCATCGAAGAGCGCGGCCCATGCAGAGTTACCGACTCGAGGAGTACCAAAGGTGACGCCCTTGATGGCGATGTTGGGAGGTAAGTTGAGCGCCATGAGCATGCAGTCGAGTTCGCCGAGCGCTCCACCAAGGGAGTGACCAACCTATCCAAAATTAGGACGAGTTATGGTGGGGAATGACATGCGTACCATGGTGACGGATGCCGCGCCATACTGAGAAATGAGGGACTCCACTTGGTCGAGAATAATCGACGCAGTCTTGGCGTGTTCGTTGGCGAAACCGCTGTGGACCTTGACACTGGTGTCTACCCCTGGGAAGAGTGTAGGATCGAGATTTTCCAAGATTATATCGAGATCGGTGAGATCGGAAAGGCTAGGGGCGGGTGAACGAAAGGACGACGGGGAGACGAAAGCGTTACAATTGTGTGGGGTCGGTGCCTTGGTGGGCGACGACGACAGAGTTGGCGTCGGGCCAGTATCCTACGTAGTCTATAGAGGGTGGTGAGCGCAAGGCAGGAGAAGAGAGGAGACGCTGGTACAGTATTGGATGGCATTACCGTCCCCACCGGTGAGAGAAACCTGGAATCCGGGGACGGCTTGGCAAGCCTCTGGGAGGGGTGAGACGGAAGGGGCAACGAAAGCAAGGAGACATACGACCACAAGTCCAGTCCTGCACGATGTCCGGGGGGCAGTAGGCGGCCCTGGCGAACTGTGTAAAGGGGGTTAGGGCAAAGAGCTGGTCTGGTGAGAGTGTGGATACGTCGTCGAGGGGAAAGAGAGGGTCTGTGGGTACGGCTACTGCAGGGAGGAGGGGGAATGGGTACATGGCTTACCACAAGGGTTGTCCATCAAGTCGAGTCAATTTCAAGCTCATCGTCATCGTCGGTGTCAATGTCTGGGAATGTCATTGCATCAACTTCTTGCTCGACTTCTTCCATGTCCCTCCCCATCCCAGACCAGTCCATCCCAGACCACCCCTCGTCCTCCTCCAGGAAATCTCGCAGAGCTAAACAACGCATAGAGCTCGCGCCAGATCAGCCCCTCACTACTCAGGGGAAGCCCCGCGCGCGCGTCTACGTCGCTTGCTTGCAGTGGTATGGCTTCTACTTCTTTGTCCCCGTCTTCTTCCTCTCACCGCCAAACCTAGCCGATTGCGCAAAATCCGCTGTGATGGTGCGAAGCCCGTCTGTCACAACTGCACCCGTCGCGCTAAGCCGACCGACCTCTGTACCTATGACGCTGCTCCGAAGCGCAGAGGCCCGGACAAGACGCCCGGCGCCCGTCAGCGCATGGCCCGCGACGCTCCTCAGGAGAGTGACGCCGACTCAGTCGTTTCCCGTCGCCGCCGCAGAAAGAGGCACGACACCCATCCACACCCCTCCTCCTCTCCCCCTGAGCTCGTCCTCGACCCCCACCTAGCCAACATGTCCTCATTTGAGCCCGCTCCACCACCACCTTCACTCGCCGGCTCAGGGTCGTTCATATCTGATTCGCTTCCCGTCCTCCCGGGCGGTATTCTATATAATACTGGTATGATGACCAGTCAGGTATGAACGTGTTCACTTTCTCAGTTGGCATTCTCATACAATCCTGATCCAAGGGTCCGCGCGACATGTACAGCTCGACTTCTCGTTCCAACTTCTATACCTCAGCCAGCGCTCTCATCGGTGCAACCACGTCTCACGGATATATTACCCCATACCAGGACACTGATACAGATACCTCTGAGGAATCTCTGGACATCATTTGCGAGCCCTCCCTTGACTTTGCTCGCAAAACTTGGTGGGACTCCCTCCTCGCCCTGTACTCTTTTTCTTTTACGTCCGAGTCTCTGCCTGTAGCCACGTCTCCGCGACAACAAGCGGCAAGCCAGATTACCAGCGATTTACGATTTTTCTTCCGTTCTTCGAATTACTGGTTTTCGTTCATCAACGTGCCTCGTTTTCTTTCTATTTATTTTGATCCAGAGAGCCGGGCTCGTTTACAGCCGAGTCTCTTGCCTGCAGCCCTGGCCATTGCAACATTTTTTCAGTCTTCCGACGCAGGCTTCGGCAAACAAGGTCGTCGCAAAGCTATGCGTCTCCGGGACCTTGCTCAAGGCGCCCTTGAGGCTAGCTTCAACGCTCGCTGGATTGACGAAGAACTGGCCCAGGCAGCTTGGGTAAGTTGGCATCTTGGTACCTTCGCTTGTCTGACCGTCCAAAAGCTACTATCATTATTCGAAGTCTGCGCGCATCCTGATTACTCAAGGGAGCGAAGCTCATCTGCTCTGACCATGCTCGACACCATTATTAGGACGCTATCTTTGACCTTCATCGACATCAACGACCCCGCCTCCAGTAGATTCTTTGCAGGTTCTGTCCCCTCGATCGTGGCCGCTTCGCCGTCTTGGACAACCAGCTCCTTACTCGACGCTGGAGTGGACAATGCGCAGACGTTGTACCCATGCTCGTGTATTTCTCGAACACTCGGGCAGCAGTGGAGCGCCACCCAGGAGTATACCCCCCTCTGGCTCTATACTCCGGCTTGGGGTAGCTCTTGGACGGAGGCAGAAATCAGAAAGGAGACTTGCCGGAGGCTTTGTTGGAGCACGCTGCAGCTCGTGGCTGGTCATACGGCTTATGTGACGTCCGAAAATCGAAGAGCCAGTGATTTTTTTATCCTAGAGCCCGCCAACGTATGCACACCTTTCTGTTCGTGTTACTCTACTGACCCACGGGGTTTAGTTTGCGCTGCTATTCCCCGGCGAGACGTTGCTATCTAATGGTCACTCTGGAAAGGACACCATTTGGGCAATCAATTATAGGACCTCGCTGCTCTGGCACAGCTGTTTGAGGATGCTTCAAGATCCTGGCGCGACGACGACCCAGATGGCACGGTTTGGACTGGATGCATGGCTGGAAGCAGATGCGCTCGAAGCAGCACTCAACTCACATGGATGTGACCTTGAGAGATCGTTCCTATTTCAGGGACGCGAGTATCTGTTCAAGTGGGCAAGCTGTTTTTTGTGGTCTTTTTGGATCTGACCGTTTCGCAGCGTACGGATGCTTGTGACGCATGAATTCCAACGCTACGCACCACTTGCGTATGGGCAAGTGTTTTCCTGACTTGTTGTAAAAACACAACTCAGCTGCCTGCAGTGACGTCACCCAACTGTTCCAAAAGAAAGCAAAGGAGTGGCGTATGTCGATCTCATTTTTTGATAAAGTCGATCCCAACTCACGTTGTCGATCTCGAGTCACCCATCAAGCTATTGTCGCCCAGCGTGTCGTTCAGTCACTGGGGTCAGTGACAGGACATGGATCGCAACCGTTGCTGTATCGACCTTTCTTCGTGTGGTGGTTCATGGGCCAGATCAGCAGGTGATGCGACATGAAAGAAGTTAAGCATTATGTCACTGATCTGCAACCTGAATAGGGCACTGTTACTTTGGGAGTGTGACGATTCATTGACACTTGCCCTCGACGTGGGTGCTACCCTTCTCAAACCCATTGACTACCTGAGTTCGCTGTGGCCTTGTCCGGGTAGGCCTCTCGTCAGTGTTGTGGACCGTCGCTGACGTGTACGCACCAGATCAAAGATACAAGTCGCGTGTGATACGCGAACGGCTCACAGCCGCGTGCAGAAAGGCGGGTCGACCGCTGCCGCCGCCAGGACCAGGGGAATACATAGTTTCGAGCTGATATGCATGTATTAGTACCCTTTTTCCTAAAAGGGAATGACGTGGCCGCCATTACGGTCACGGACGTACTTAAGCCAGAAATGCGCGTTCGTTCCTCCGTGATAAGTCACTCGTCGTATCATGGAGCAGAGTAACCCTACTACTACTACGCAAGACCTTCGCGGCCATCCTTCCACATCCTCTCTCAAGCGACCGCCCTCACCCTCCTTCGACGCCGCCGACGACGAGATCGCGAGAAAGAGGTTCAGGGATGACTCCTCGGAAGACGTGGCCCAACTACCGATAGCCTCCACCTCCAAATATGACGCCCTCGTCGAGGATCTCGTTCAGGAACTCCAATGCGGTTGCTGCGCCGAACTCGTCTACCGGCCTGTCGTCGTGTCGCCGTGTCAGCACTTCTTTTGCGGAAGGTATTCCCAATGTATCTCTCTGGAGTGCCACCCAAATGCTCATCGCGTCCCAGCTGTTGTGTACTTTGGATCAAGGTGAGCTGCCGTTTGTGCCAGCGCTCGGTGCCACGAAGGGGGCCCCGAATACACCATCATGAGCTAGTTTGGCTTGGTCAGGCGCTCTGGTGTCGTTGGCACGCCTCGCACAGGGTTGCGCGTGTGTTGACTAGATTGATCTACAGAACGGTGGCACAAACTGTCCAGCATGCAGGGGCGCCTCGACGTTTGTCACGCCCTCTCGTCCCCTTCAGACAATCGTCGATGTCCTGCTACGCGCGGAGCCCTCGAGGACACGCACGGAGCGGGAGCGAATGCAGGCGGACGATATATATAAAGTTGGTGCTTCGATGAGGGTGTGTCCGGTGGCTCGCCTCCACACGTCGTCACTCATACCTCTGCCAGATCCCAACGCCCCGAGAGGCGTCCCCGGAACCAAATCTCAATCAGAACTCGGACTATGCCCGGCCCTGTCCGCACTGTGGACCGGATAACCCGTATGGATGGCGATGTCCGCAACCGATTGTGGATTTTTCGGTCGACCCCGAACAGGCTTGGCATCTCGACGACGGTGCACCTCCGGGACACGCGTATTGCGGAAACTGGTATGAGATTCTCGTGTTTTATCCTCCTGGGTTGCTTATGGCATCCTTCCAGTGAGACGCTACTCGCTCTTGGTGCCCCTATCACGACGAAATGTGATTTCTGTCAAGTGTCCTTCTGTGGAATCAATGTCCAGGGTAGATGTTTTGCAGCAGGGATAACCAGCCAACACCCTCACAGCATGAGCGACGTCGGTGACCTCATTCAATCATCCGAGGCCTATGAGTGCTTTGAGAACAACATTGTAGAGGTCGAAATCATGTTGGATTACTTGACCAATCGGCAAATCACCCCAAAACAAATATATCGTGACGTGAGTTGGCGATACGTGTCCCTTGAATTCCCGAGACGTTGATGATTCGCTTGTAGATCGTACAGCACATACAGTCAGAGCCCAGTGGGTTCCGTCCCCTGATTGAATCGGATCTTTTTGTGGATATGCATAGTGTCGCAGCGGGAGTTGATGACAATCCTGGCGCTCCAAGAGCACGGATTTGTAGACACTGTGCTACTGAAGTATTGCTCTGGGGTCTGAAGGATTGGTGGATTCGCGAACGTCAAAAAGGTCACTTGGACGCAACGATTGCGAACCGTCCGGATTGTGAGCAAGGGGTCTCGTGTAGTCGGCAGAAAGACCTTGGTACGTCATGTCCAGTTTGACCGACGTTTTCGGGTATTCGAACAGGTGGCTGACATGTTTTGGTTCCTAAGCGCACGCCAAGGAATGTGAGTAATCGTCCGTCCTGACCGTTGGCTTGATTGATTCAACACATGTGTCATGTCTGACAGATAACCATTTACTCTCGAATTCAAGGTCGGCACAAGCATCTGGGTCATCTTCAGGCCTTCCTGAGGGGGCAATAGTCCAAGAGAGAGAAGCACAACACGATGAACCTAATCCAGTTGCTGGTGATCAGAACGTTGGAGCGGCCCCGGGGCCGTTGTCTGGTAATCAAGCGGATGTGTTTCTAGAGGTCGGTAGCGGTGCGGAGGGCATATCAAATGCATCACTATCACAGATGATCTGAAGATTAGTTGACTCTGGGATCTGCCTCCCGGAATAGCATTTTCCTTTGCAATGTTGCATTCATACTACCTCCTACGTTTGTATGGTTGAATGGTGCATTCATTATGCTGTCCACATTCCAACATATAGCTAGGGTGATACATGTAAAATCTACATTAATGACATGTACATTTGTCGAATAAATGCCAAAACCCATGCCCGAAAGAGCGCGCCGGCGTACAAAATATACAACACAAATTCTGAAAAACGAATGGCAAAAATGAAGCATACGAAAATGTCCTACATCGCGTGTCCAAGTCCGTCGTACATGGCGATATGCGTGTCCCATGGTCGATGACTAGTTCGCCCTGCGGATCGGTGTGAATGAATAGACCCCCGCTCCTCCGCAAGGGCCCGGCGCCGCTTGCGCTCCTTGAGCTCTTCAGCCAGTCGCTGGACCTTGGCTTTTTTCTCGGCCTTTTCCATCCTCTTCGCCTCCGCCTTCCGCGTCCTCTCCTCCCTGGCGTCCTCCTTGGGGGACTTCGACGTCGCGAAGCTCATGGTCGGGGACGTCGACAACGGATCCGGGTTCGACTCGGGGGACTTGGAGGTTTTGGGCCCGGGCGACATCATGCGCGTCAGTGATTTCAGACCGGGTCGTGGATTGGGCAGCACCGTCCGGTGCGTCGCCACGGACGGGGTCGAGTCCACGGTGGGCGATGGCGAATGGGCCACGAGGGGAAAGGGAACGGAGAAGGGCGGTACGTGCACACGGAGGTTCTCGACGTTTCGGTTCCTCGACCGGAGCTCCATGGTCCGTAGCGATTTGCCGAGTCCGTCTCCGGAAAGCTCGGTGGGGGCAAAGACGATGCTGCCAGAACTGTTTGAGCCGCGATCTTCTGCGGAACGCTCCTCAATAATGGTGAGGGTGTGTGGTGACGGAATGTGATCGACTGGGGTTTTCAGGGTAGCCGGGCTCGTCGGCGGCGAACATGATCGCGAATGTAACGAGCTGACGGAGGTAACCGAAGAGGAAAGTGAGGGTGTATCGGAATCGCTTGTACTCACGCCGGTACTGGAATGTTTCCTTGCACGAACGCGATGTGGGAGATGAAAAGCGGGGTAAGGAGAGTGTGAAGGACTGTGTGGATGCCAGTGGTTATCTTCTGGACTTGATTCGGATTCTGACTCGGAGGGAGTGAGGGTAAGGCTCTCTGGAGAGTATGAGGGATGTGGAGGGGAAAACGGCTCTTCGCATTCCAAAAACAGATAACGAGTGATAGACGTCTTCCTCTGTCGCTGGTCGCGGGGCTTGATGCTGGCATCGAGGTAATCATCGTCAGCCAAGGCAACACCGGTAACCTCCTGCTCTTCAGCAATGCTGCGCGTATGTGAAACAGCCGGAGAAAGCAGCTCTGCAACGGCACAGAGCTCGAAGTCCGTACAGGCAGAGACAATGCTGAATGGCCTATAGGGGTGCGAGATCGTCCAGCTATGTGGTGGTGTCAAAGTGCTTGCTGAGGAGGTTGCCGTGTGCGAATGTTTATTTGTTTGAGCGCTTGAAACTGAAGCAGAAGCCGGAAAATGAAATGACCCTTCATCACGAATGGGAACGGCTACATAACGTGTGATCCCACGATTAGGATTCTACTGATATACCCACGAACGACTCGCGTGTATCCTACTTACTGATGTTGGCAACATGACCCTTGCTAGTCGCACCGTTTTGTTGATCAACGGCCGACGCCCTAGTGTCTGAGGCGCCTCGGGCCCGAGCTGACGATCCTAGGGTCTCGTCTGAACCCCGCCCTTGATGGTCACTATCGCCTGGGTCGGGATTACGGTTACCGCCGCTGCCACCTTTGCTATCCGCGCGAGAACGGCCTGTCCTTTTCTGGCTATATGACTGGATAATTGTGGAACATCATGAGCGCTACGCAAAGCTACATGCAGCAGGAAGCTTACCATAACAGTCTTCAGAGCACTTCACCCCAGGGTAGAGAAGTAAATATACTACCATCATGCCCGGGCAACGAAAAACGCACCGTATTTGGAGACTTCGACAACTACAGAGTGTCGCTACTTCGTAAACTCCAACAGAAGTCGAATTGGATAAGGCTCGGTGCATCGCATGCTTCACTAATGCTTCCAAATGTGTGATTTGATAAGTGTTGGAGAGGATCAACAGTTGACTGAGGACCGCAGGGGCGTGTTGAAGAGGAGTGATGAGAGCGAGCGAATAAAAATACTGCAATAATGCCAGTGTGATTGGGTATGGTTCTGATAGGTGGAAAGCGCGCGGCGTTAACCGTGGATCTGCCCGTGGCTCTGACGAATCCGGTGCACCAGGAAGGTCGGGAAGGCCGACGTCCATGGAAGAGGATGGTAAAATCTCGATGGCCTGGTGGGCGCGCTCCAGGAATTTCACCCGTTGGTCCTTGAACCAAGACCACCTTTCCTCCAAAATCCTTCTCGAACATTTGATCTTGCGCCCATCATCGCAGACCAGCTCGAAGTCTGCCATCAGCCCTTCCTCCAGTGCAGACAAACCGAGCTCCTGCATGGGGATGTCGAGCTGTAGTGGCGGCGGTTGATAAATACCAAACGACTCCAGGTCAATCACAGCCACGTGATCCCAGCTGAGCAGTCGACGATTATAGTCTTCCACCAAATTGCCGTTGCGGTTCCCGAATATGACGAATTTATTTGCTTCTGCCCAAAGGCACGCACGGAACCACGATCCAGAAGCAACGGCATTTCCTGGATCGATGCGTGACCAAGTCATCGTAAGCAGGTCAAGTGCCCAAATGGAATAAGACTGGTATGCGTGAGCGAGATAGGTGCCAGCGATGAGAAAATGGGTGCCCAAGATTGCGCCGGAGGGAAAACGAAGACCAGGAGGAAAGGATGTTCCGGTCATTGCTGTAGAGCGATCGGTGATTGTGAAGTCAGTATCAGGTAATGGGGAGAAAACTTCGAGTTCGCGCTTGACATCCGTGAACTTGAAGCATATGATGAGCAGAGTATCACAACGATGAGTCGAAAGCCTACATTGTAGTTGCTGTAGAGGTATATGTCATTTGGATAGTCGTCCGTTGGGGAGGTGGAGTAGGGAAGATGGACAAGAGACTCAGTGGGCGTAAAGTCTTGAGAAGGGGAGGGCTTGTCTGAACGGAAGCGAGATCCAGGAGATCCCAGAATAGCGGTACTGTCGTTGGTGCTCAATTCCTCCTGAGGTAGCCGAACGCGTAGATTAGCGGATACTGCCACACTGCGATACGTGCCGCAATGGTGGGGGAAATTCCTTCGTTGGACCCAAGCCTTTCCCAGGAGATCGTAAACATAGACATCATCTAACCATGCATTAGACAGATCTTGACCACCAATAACGAAGAGCCTGTCAGCTGTTACAGAGGAGAGATGTGCATAGCGCGGTTTTGGAACAAGTGCATCGGTAGACGCGTCTGGGGAGGACCCATTGGTGAAGGAGGCAGGGAGCCAGTGCATGGTCGACAGGTCAAGAAAACGAATGTCGCTCAAAACGCAGAGATCCTCTGCGTTGGAAGAATTGGGTGTATTGCCCATTCCTCCAAAGATGATTAATTGATTATTCCCTGTTAAGCGGGAGGTGAGCAAACAAACTGAAGGGAAGCGAGAAACGTACATGTTTCCGCGCTGTGGAAATAACGAGGTTCAGGGACATCGTCCTCCGGGAAGGGTGTGATTTTCTCCCAAATAAACGTGTCGAGATCAAAAATATAGAGGTCGGAGGCCATCCGTCGTTCTGTGACTAGACGACCACCCTAAACAACAATTAGAAGAGAGATGAGATGGGTGAGTTTCCACGCACAAACAGGTACATTTTCGATCCGACGACGGTGGTGGATGCGCCCTGTGACGGTAGTGAGGAGAGAGAGACAGGGAGACGACGGGAACGTACGACGAGTTTCGCGGGGACGTCGCCCGATGTTTTCCTGCAAAAGGTGGTGAGATCGGATATGGAATGCATCGGAGGGGGAGGAAGAGAAGGAGGGTGAGGAGGAGGTAGAGACGGAAGGAGAAAGGCAGGCTTTAAAGTACGAAAGCAAGTACACCTTTGGATCAGACTCGGGTACTTGATCTGAGATCGTTGCTCGGTGCGTGCCGTGAGTGACGAGAAACCACGTGTTCTAATTTGCTACCCTTGATTTCGGATACCGCTTCAAACTCCGGGTACACAAGCTATGTCTTGCCGACAGCCAGCCGAACAAGCCACACGTCCCTGCTGATGCAGGTAGAACGGACGTCGAGGTGGGGGTGGTGAAATCGTTGGGCAAGAACATCCAGACCAGGCACACTGTGGTCCTGTCTTTGTACGGCCCGACGAATCCTTATCAGCTTCCTATCTCAGCAATCCCACAAACTTTAATCTCTTCTTCCGCCGCGCTTTACCCGCCTTGAGCACCATGTAATGAATCCATTTGCGCTCGCTCGACTACTTCAGACGCCCATGTACCTCACGCAAGATGGAAACGAATTACTCATCTGTCCACAGCCAGTGATCCTATTGTCCTCACGTTTGGTCATGCATTTCCCTCGACTGAACCTTGCTAGTCATTTGGTGTCGGGATCTCGCCTTCGTCCTACACCTGCGGTTGACCCCACAGTTTCATACCCACGCTACCATCAATCGATCAGACCGAACTTTGCCGCATCTGCGGTTATTATGAAGGAATGCTTGCTCCTTCATTTTACTATATATGACCTATCAATGAAAAAACTTACACCGGCAAGGTTCGTACATATGTATGTTTACAGAGAGCCCATCCCTGACGTTGTGGGCCAATCCTGTCATTTCTGCCTGATCAAGATCTGCCACTGGTTGATAGGGCTCCTGGGAGTATATGTTCCTGGTGAAACGGGTTGATGGTAAGTCTTAGGCACGCTCTTTGAGCAACGTGCTCTTTCAGGTCAGGCAACGAAAAGCCCCGGGTTACCTTTTGTGACTGGAAGCTGGAGGCCTGACAAGTGACACATCCGATTTGAACCGTTTGCGACCAAACAAGTTCTGGCGGCGACTTTGTTACCGATGACAAGACTGAACTTGAACCGACAAGCTCATGGCAGAGCGGACGTTTTATGTAACGATCGAATCGCTACAAACCCACCCGATGATTGCATTTTGCATTTAGGCTGTCGAGGCAATCGGGACATAGTCCGTCAACAAAGTATTCACAAGATTTTTGTACGAATTTTGTTCACACCCGTGAACTAGCATTAAGCAGTTATTACCTGGTGTAGTACATACTTCACCGAAAAAGCCCAAGTGGTGTCCGATTATGTGCGGATCGGATGCTGATCAAATGTCCACGGTCTCCCGACTGGGCTTGAACTAGTTAGCATGATCTACGGGAGCTTGAAGGCGCCTAAAGTAATTCCGAATAGGTCCTCATCCCGGTCGTTTTCGCTTCTCCTCGCCAGACTCAGTTCATCATTCCATTCCACCCCATCCCCGGACATGTCTCTCCTAGATATCGCGGAGACAAAAGATACGATTCAAGTCCGCTCACACCTTCAGTACAACGCCCCAGAACACATTTCCCCACACAACGTACATCTATCTCCCCTCGAACAGTTCCACATCTGGTTCAATGAGGCCCGCAATGCCGGTGTCCGCGAACCTGAATCCATGGCTTTGTCCACAGTCGGGCCATCCGGTATACCCTCTTCACGTATGGTACTCTTCAAACAGCTAGACACGCGAGGTTTCGTGTTCTACACCAATTATACCTCCCGCAAGTCACAGGAACTCGACCAAAATCCCAATGCAGCCTTGCTCTTTTTCTGGAGGGAAATGTCAAGGCAGGTCAGGATTGTTGGCAAAGTGGAGAAGTTGAGAAAAGAAGAAAGTGAAGAGTATTTCCAAAGTCGTCCCATTGGCAGCCAGCTCGGTGCGCTCGCGAGCAAGCAGAGCGCCGTCATTGGGGAGAATGACTTGCAGGAAAGACTCGATGGACTTCGAAAACTGTACGGAGTCGACGAGAGCACAGGGGGAAAGCTTCCCCTTCCAGATTTTTGGGGTGGTTGGAGGGTTATTCCAAGGTATCGGCATAGCGACCCCATCGATGCGTAATTCGGGTGCTGACTTTTGTCAGTGAAATGGAGTTTTGGCTCGGGAAGCCATCACGTCTTCACGACCGCGTCCGATACCTGCGTAACGAGGCAACTTCCGCTGAGGAACCTCACTGGACGATAGAAAGACTGTCGCCTTGAAAATAGATCATTCGCAATGATCGGAATTCCGGCGGTTTCCAGTGAGACCTTGTGGAGTACTACGGACTACGAGCTATAACTTGTTAGGGATAGAGCCTCCTAAATATGTGTAAAGTGGGTATCGGGTTTTCATCATCTGAACGCATCATACAAGTCGGGGATAAGATCAACAACTAGAAGCTCATTTCCAAGCCATATTGCTTCCGAACAGAAGTTCAAGTTCATATCATGGTCCACGCCCTGCCGAAAGTTTGTGGCGCGTGCAAAATTGGCAACTTCGTCCGGACTTTAAGTGATCTAGTCGTACCGGCCGCACTGGCTGCACCAGAGTGCCAGTGGCTCCGAGCCAGCCTGATTGGAATCGGATATTCAAAGTCTCCGTGGATGACAAAAAATTCCGAACGCCCTTGATGTTCTGCGAGTATTGCAGGCCCAACTAGTCAAGTGTGGGTCTGTCGCCGGTGTGCTAGTCTCCAGCGCTAACTTGAACTTCGCCTACGACGCGTCTCCAACTCGAAGTACCGCGCCAGCGCCATAATTTACATGGGGAAGTTGTTATTGCTCAGGCCGCCGCGGCCGATAACAGACTCGCTCACTGCTCCGAACACCGCATCTATCCTACAAAACAGGTCTGAGGAGTCCGTTCCCCTAATCGGACCCGCCTATCACCCCTCCGTCGCCGATGGTGACATTGGTGAGAGTGGAACAAGTGGCG
>JBBPOC010000394.1:0-18187 GCA_038091235.1 Tylopilus rubrobrunneus | reverse complement strand
CATTCAGCTCTGACAGGACTTTTTACCCACATAATGGCATCGATCTTGTACTTTCACCCATTTCCACTAGCTGTATCACACTCATTCATCAGCCACGTTTCTGCTGTATTTCTCTGTTTGTAATGGTCCCCGCATCCCAAGAACTGGATGAGGGCTTGAAGTTTATCGTGTCTTATATATGAACGAATTAGCTTCGTATAATTGATGGACATTACCTTCTTTGAGTGCCAATTCATCCGACCGTGACGTTGCAACCGTTCCGCTGAGAAGTGATCATCTAGTTCTGTGTACCTGAATCGAAAGCATAAGCACTCGTAAATTGCTCGTGGACAACCCTATCCCCTTCTATCGAGCTCCCTTAATATTATCGCAGCCGCAAGTTCCCGTCCATTGCCTTTCGCTCTGCATACCTCTTTCAGGTGTTTCGCCGATGATCTGAACTTGGACGCTTCCGCACTGTCTCCTGTAACCCTCACCAACGCCCTACCTAGTTCCTCTGCACGAACACCGGGTGAACATGTTTGGTTGCCGAAAATACCGACGTTCAGGAATTCTGCACGCTGTGCATAATCATACGTGTCATACCAGACGGGAAGGACTATGTGAGGCACGCCGGACCTGTTCCACATACCGACATTTAAAACCTTCAAGACGGGAGAGGAAAAAGCTCACCAAATGCCCTCATAAAACGAGTTCGCGCCTCCGTGGTGAACTGTACAAATCACGTTCGGATGTTGCAATACCGAGACTGGGTCCGCGTCCAACCATGCAACCACCTTTACCCTGCCTTCCTTGACCTCCTTTCCGATGATCTCGTCGATCACTTTTTGGATGTCCCCATTGGCCCTGACCTTCCAGAGAACCTGTATCTTGTTCGGTCCACCCGTTTTGTCGTGGTGGTCCAGTAATATACGGAACGCGCTAACCATCTCTCTGGCGGTCTTCTCATCGGCAACTACGTGCGATCCCAAGTTGATCAACACGGTGGGCCCATTGTCCAACCACTTCATCAACTCTGGATCGCTCTCCTCCAAAGGATCGAAGGGTAAGATGATGGGACCACAAAGAAGTAAATTCTCCGGGATGACCGCGAAGGGGTAGTCGATCTCAGGGAGTGCGGGACAGATGAACTTTCGCTCGGAGGGGAACCCAAGCCCAGTGTCATCGATTCCAAGTGACCTACGCACGGATGTAGTTTGTTTGATGGTCACAGAATTCAACGATTGCAAGATAAGCTGAATGTACAGATATATGTTCAGGGGGATTTGCCACCACTTGAGAGGGAAGGGAAACCCTGACGACAAGCTGGGAACACATCAGAATTTCAAACGGCCTAAAATCAATCAATCAACAAACACGGGGTATTTCCAAAATGCTGCCATGTAGGGTTGCTCGCTCGTTGCAGCCTCCTTGAGGCCTGTTGGCGATATAACGATGTACTTTTGATCCGCGAGTTTGCAAGCGTCCTGCGCAGCGAAGAATAGTGGGTCTACCCCGATCGCGTCTGGTCTGGTACTCGCAATGATCTCCTTCACCCTCTCGATGAGGGCACGGAATTCCTCCTGGCTCCAGGCATACAGGATGTAGCCAATCTTTGCGTAGCTTTCCACCGCACCCGATACTCCGCAAGCGTGCGGGATGGTGGCATCGTATATACCGTAATTTTTTTGAGCTTCCCAGTTCGGTGTGATGCCTTCAATTGCGCGGAAGGAGATGGACCCAACGGCACGACCGTTCGTACGCGAAGCATGACGCTGGATGAGTTCTTGAAGGCGTGATACGCGACTTTTGAGTGACGGAAAAGACGCAAAGCAGACGTTCACCCCGGCGAGAGCGAGCTCGTACGAAGTCGCAAGGTTTACGTTGGCTTGGCCATGTTCAGGGTAAGTAATAAGGAGGACGGTTGGGGAGGGATCCATGAGGAAGAGAATGGACTAGATCGGAGGAGGAGACGAAGCGAGTGAAACCCATCCCAACACTAGCTCTTCTGCGCCAGATGGTAAATCCAGTGCCAGTGGGAACTCCGAGTCGGCAAGCATCTCCCGTTAAATTTGCCCCTTGATTAGAAAACAGTGCTTATACATGTGGTAATGTCACGAATCCTGCTGATTGATCGTGATGGGAACCAGCTGCAATCTTTGCAAATTCAGTAAGCACATGGCAATACAAAACTTGCCTACTTTGCCTACTAGTATCCACCGTACGGTACTTCGTGTGGAGGCAAATATTTCGGAAAGAAATGGCTGACTGCCAGTCGAACGACGAAGAATCCACCGTCACTCATGCCATGGCCCAAACTAAGCTCGCCAATCGCTTCCGGTGCTTCACGAGATAGTCCCTGGCACAGCCAAGGTGCGAATGCGCGATCGCTGTTTGAATGGAGTTACTTCAAGTTACTTGCAATGTTACCGCCGGGGTTCCGTTGGAATACCTTGTCGCGGTGTTTGAGAGACCGCCGGGAACTCGGAGCAAGTTGCTACGGCGTAACAGCCACCGATGTGAAATTCTCACGGTGTCTTACTCGCAACCTTGATGGCATCTCCGCCAAAGCCATGGGAGAGGGCGGGCTCGCAGCCTTCTGCTTCACCACCGTCGGCGCTGTCGTCAACGGCGGCAGCAACAACCCCACAGTCTTCTTCTGACCCCCCTTCAGTGCCATCCCGCCCCGCATCCTTGTCCAACCCTTCACTGTCATCCTCACCCTATACAACTACCACTTCACCCTACAACACCCTCTCTCCGTACTCACCATACTCGCGATTTGGCTCGACGTACTCCCCGTATGGAAGCACCTTGTACGGAGGGGGTCTAGGTTACGGTGGGATGGGTGGGTATGGATATGGAGGATACGGGATGAATAGCATGTATGGTGGCATGCCAGGCATGGGTGGGATGGGCATGTACTCCGGCATGGACCCTAACAATCCTTCTCTTACCCAAACCCTCGAGACCACCACCCAACACACCTTCGCCCTCCTTCATTCCATCGTACAAACTTTCACTGGCGTCGCGCAAATGCTCGAGTCGACATTCATGGCAACTCACAGCTCCTTCTTCGCTATGGTCGGAGTCGTTGAGCAATTCAGCAATCTTCGGAATGCGTTGGGGAGCGTGCTCGGGTTGTTTGGCCTCGTGAGATGGATGAAAGAGCTTATCACCGGGAAGCCCAGTTCGTCGATGCAGGGAGAGTTCCGGGAGTTTGTCAATGGTCGCCCTGTACAGGGACCTCTCGGTCCGCCTGCACCCAAGCCAAGCAGGAAGCCACTTATCATCTTTTTCCTCGCCATCGTCGGCATACCATATGTCATGTCAAAGCTGATCAAGATTCTCAACGACCGTGTTCAGCAGCAACAAAGTCAGATTGGCGCCCAACGTGGTCCTCTTGATCCGTCGACACTATCGTTTGCTCGAGCACTATACCCCTTCGCACCCTCCTCACCAACTGAACTTGCGCTCAAGGAGAACGAGATCGTCGCGATTACGGGAAAGTTAGACCCCGCGACAGGCATGGAGGTAGACCCACGGCTCGAGGTGGAGACTGAGTGGTGGAAAGGTCGGACGCGCGACGGGAGAGAGGGGTGGTTCCCGAGAAAATGGGTGGAAATCCTCGAACGCAAAAAACCCGCAGAAGAGCCGAAGAAAATTGACTAGACATATACCATGGCTAGTGTTTAGTTACGACTGCCTTTCGTCCACCGTAGTCTCGTTTAGTTTCCATAGCTTACTCATGCGATTTCTCCTGGTTTCTCAAGTTATCGCGGCAGATCAAGTGAGTCCATAGTTTACCTAATAGCAATAGTGTATGTAGCTTGCTCTGGATCGGCTACGACTCGGAAGTCCAACAATAACTTCATATTGTTATCAAGGGGTTCCGAGTTCAAGCCAGATGTACAAGTTGTCTCAAGTTGCTGCACAGCAACCAAGCAGAGAAATTCTGGCGTCCGATAGTAGCAGTGACCTTTGGCGGTCACCATAGATTCACCGATCCCGTGGATTGAACCTCGGCTGTGATGGACAAAACCCCAACTTGAAACAATACTTCCAATTGTAAGTGCCAACGTACTACCGTATGCTGACTGAGCTTAATATCGAAGTCCTAGCAGTGAGATGGATACTTCTTCGCAAATAGACAGGCGTCTATCGCAAGGCACCAAGCAAAAGGAAGAGCAAGAAGAGGTGCCTCGTAGCTAATGCATGTTGCAAGAAATGGCGCGTCTCCAGGCTCAGCAATAATCCAAGCAAAGAGGTCTGTTCGAGCTGGTAGTCAAATTTTCCTATCTAATACTCAACAAGATGTCGAGATAAAGTTGAACTGCATCTCGGTGTAGCAAATAAGGCCAAACCTACCGCCATTCGCGAAACTTGAGCTACCGGAAGTGTGCAATGCTCAGCCAGCGAACCCTCAAAGAGAATGTGAGATCGGATTGAGGATCCTGAGGGTGGGGGTAAGAGCCAATCGGCCTCACCACTTCTGTTAACGGAAAACTAATCACATGACGATAGAATACTCTGGTTCACCGATCTCTGACTCTACTGAGGATCCAAGTTTTGTCTGGCCGGAAGCACATCATCCAGATCTAGTACACACCGGGTATTGGTCCGATTCCGACCAAGTGCAGTCTGAGGATGAACGAGGCCCGTTACTTGAGGGACGAGCCAGCGAGCCCACCCTCGTACTCTCAGTTTCGGACGCTGAAGACGACGGTGTCGTCAAACATGGGGATCGTGAAACTTGGTTCGCAGCATCGATCCTGCCGACATACACAGAAACTATATCTATATCTATAGATTCCCAAGTTTCTACCGTCGACATCGTGGACTCATCGCGAACATCGAGAAGCTCAACTAGATTCAAATTTCAGACTACGAACGAATTTTAACTGAACTATGTGCAGAATGGAGATTCATCGGTGGATCGGTAAGGATGTATATATTGAAAAGAGTGCTTTGCTCACCATTCAGTAGCTCGTTTCTTTGGCAGGGTATGTCATTGACTCTGGAGTAGCCCGTTGGCTAACTAGATTATTCAAGGCTCGATGCCGGCGTCCTTGGCTTCTCGTCTGCTTCTATATTTGACATCTCCCACTTGGCGATGAAAGCCATTGCAGTCGGTAGTGTCGCCTCTGGCCTCGGCCTCGCCATAGATGCCTGGTTTTTACTGGCTTATTGCAATACAACACCGGCGAAATTCCAGGTAGGCCCTATTGTCTTCAAGTCTAAGCACGCCTGTAGTCTTACGTGTTCTGCCAGAAAATGGCCGTCGACGTCTATGGAAAACACCTGTTCTTCTGTATATCAGCACGCATACCAGCGCTTTGCATGTTTACGTCCGCGTTCGCGTTGATGATGTTCCTGTTATCGGTAGCGTGGCCCGCGTGGCCTACTGCCGTGCTGGTCATGTCGTTCTTGGCAGGTGTGCTCGTCACCCTGCAGTTCATCGTGTATGGCGTGCACTGTGCCATGGTTTTCATTGCGGAAATAATACGGAGCATCCGGAGGGGTGTCTGGCGATGCGTCGCGTGGATACGATCGCCCCCCTCTGGTGTGTAGGAGAAGCATAGCCTAGACAAATGAGTGCAGGTACGATATTGTGGAAAGACTATTGGAATATGGACACGCTGGATTACATCCCGCAATGCGCTGTGCGGTGTACAGTATAACACAAACCATGTAAGTACTATTGTTCTTCGTCGGTTCAACAGCCTAGCTCTTATGGCTCATAGTCAGGATCCCATTTGCCAGTGGCTAGAAGTTTGTATCTGTCCAAGTTCTTAATATACAGAGGGCACACAACCACTCTTCCGCGAGGGCAGTTTGTCCATCGAGGCAGCACTAATCCGACAGCTATGCAAGAGCAGGGTGTGCGATCCATGTGCCTTAATGACATCGTCCCAGAGCACTTGTTCTACGGAAACTCAAACCTCCGACCTCTTCAAGATGCTAGCTTCAATGGCCTTGATTTCGAATATCCTTCTTGACAATTGCCAGTTGTCGTGGATGCAACCACTTGCTCAGCGCAAGATGGCGACTGTGGAAACACGACGATCCCAAGTTACCTGTGTTTTACCAGGGACATGTCAGAAACTTCAGGTTGCACTGTGCGACGACGTACCGACACTAAACCACAGGTCATCATGCCCAGAGTATCTTCAAATACTGTTTACTTCCCCTTGCTTGGTTTAGCGAGACTTCACTGAGACCGTCATTCAAACTCCTTATCTTTCAGGCGCCACATCGTTCTGCAATGCACTGCAAAACCTTATCAACTCCACCCGGTGAGACGCGGCTACATTCCTACAAGGCCTTTGCGCCACGGTAATAACTTTCTGAGTGGGTTCCCCATATGATATTCAAGCTAACATTTGTCCTGCTTTCATGGACGGATGAAAAACAGCAAGTGCGCAGGCTGGAGACATGATTGCAGGTGTTGTACAAGTCGCTATAGTTACATACATGCTATTGTCACATCACGGTGTGTCAGTGGGCGGATGAGTAATGACTGCTACGGAGGCGTTCAGTATTGTAAAATATATTCCAAAAATTAAACAAACCACCACTGCTATTCTGGGAGTCACGGGCCATTGTGAGACCATGAACATTAGAACTTGTGTTGATTACGGTATCTCGGATTTCTACGTTTACGATGTTGATTATCTGAGAACGTGTGGGATAGGGCTGCAGATCGCTGGATGTAGCCGATGTTCGGTTGCCATCAGCAACGCCCAAACTGGGAACATAGCAGTCATGACTGAGTGAGCTTGAGGTAGTTTCGTCAAGTGTTATTGCCTGTTCACCTAATCGGATATCATCAGTTGTCACCATACTCGACTGCCTCCCCAACCTCCTCACCATCGCGGAGTTGCGAAACGAGGGGGTCATCGTCGAAAG
The DNA here is from genome assembly GCA_038091235.1 of Tylopilus rubrobrunneus. Classification (NCBI taxonomy): domain Eukaryota; kingdom Fungi; phylum Basidiomycota; class Agaricomycetes; order Boletales; family Boletaceae; genus Tylopilus; species Tylopilus rubrobrunneus. The sequence continues at coordinate 11,299 of JBBPOC010000394.1, read as the reverse complement.
GGTCTGTAGTAGCAATTGTCGTCGTTGCATCGTTGATCGTTTGTCTTGCATTGTCATCATATCCGTGAGGTAGACCAATAGAGATCCCGCCGATGATTGCGTCCGGTGCACCTGGCACAGAGTGAGCACAGAGATAAGTGAGTAAATAGATTCTTACAATGATCTATGACTCGAAGGTGTGTGCTTGGGACCACACGCATTTGGCCTCCAGCTTTGAGTTTCTTCTCCTCCCTCGCCATCTCCTCGGATGTTCGCTGATCGGTGGTATATTCAGTAGACATCGCACATCAAGGGTCAAGATCCAAACCTTTGTCCGAAGAAAGACAGCCTTTGATGCTGCATGGAACAACCGGGCTGCCCTGTAATTTAAGAATGCTTTGAAAGGGTTAAGGGTTTGGGGGTTATCTTGTAACTTTTTCCTTTGTACCCTCAGACTATTGCTATGAGCAGACGTGTGCAGGCCATGAATGAAAAGTACCGACCTTTCAACTTTGAGCCTTGTATTGAAGATGAAGTCCTCGTTTTTGTTGAGATCGATACCCAACTTCTTGATTTCTTCCATTTCTTCCAGTGTCGCTTTGATCAGAACGCATCCCTTGGCAAAATTGTCGTCCGCCTCATAATAGGCAAGAGGAAAGATAGTCTGGTCAAACGTAGCGGCGGGCCCAAGGTCTATAGGGATGATTGCGGTTGCATGCTCCTTAGAATCCATCCCGGAAAGTAATTCGACGTGAGGGGCGTAGCAGTGATCGTTTTGCTGTGGCGGTGGGAGCTGCGATTGCAGGGATTCAAACTAGGTACTAATAGTTTCCATCCTGGAGCACCTCCTAGTAATTTCTTGATGGGTACTTGCCGAATCCGTGGGATCTGTGAAACGACGCCGTAACCTCACTAAGAAAATGTCCAAATCTAGGACCCCCCATATCAACAGATAAGACTCTTTGGCCGAGTCGAGCTCTAAAGTGGTAAGCACAATATACATTTCGTCGAAAGATCCAGCGCATTATAATGTCCCCGATTGGAATCCCGCGACAACCACGATAATATTGTGGCCCGTAGGTTGTTGTGGGTGATTGTTTGTAATAGAAAAATTAAAATTGTACATTATTCCGCCGGTGCCAGCCGCGCGACTAGAAGTTCCTGCGCTGACGGACACCGCTGTTCAACCATGTCCCGAATTATCGACGAGGACGCACAAATCGCAGATAAAATGGTCTCAGTATGGGGTACATCTACCCACATTCTTCCAGAAGAACTTGATCCAAGAGAAGTTTGGTGGCGTGATCGCTACGAACAACTAGGCAGTCATGGATATCAGCTACGTCCTCGCTATTCTCCCCAGTGGACTCCCTCCTGGAAAGCGTCGAGCAGGAATTGGTCAGATAGTGAAGACGGGAAGAGATTAGAGGTACGTATTCATCTTCCTTTAGTCGGTGTTTTACCACATGTCGTCTTAGTTTGGCCAAGTCATGGATGCAACCCGGACCTCGGATGGAAAAGTAGTCACTTTGAAGCATATCAAACGAAGGGAACATCCATATGAAGCGGATATAGCATTGTACTTCTCCTCACCAGTGCTGGCCGCTCATCCATCAAATCATTGTGTTCCCGTTTACGAGGTTTTCACACTGGATGGTGAAGACAATGCAATGATTATGGTCATGCCCCTCCTGAGACCCTACAATGATCCTAATTTCGATACTATTGGAGAAGCAGTGGAGTGTTTCCGCCAGCTGTTCGAGGTAGTGTTAACATATGGTCACGGATGGCTACGTGTTGATACTTTTTCAGGGGCTTCATTTCATGCATAAGCACCGTGTAGTCCATCGGTGCGTTTGGTTACGAGTACGCTCTCTCGTCCCTGATTGCTCTTGACAGGGATTGCATGAACAGCAACATCATGTTAGACCCTACTTATCTCTATCCTGAGTCGTTTCACCCCGTGGCCACCCATCTAAACATGAACTGTAGTGGTAACGCAAAGCATTTCACCCGGACTCAACGACCCTCGAAATACTATTTTATCGATTTCGGGATATCGAGGAGATACGGTCCTTCAGATACCAGTCCCAAGGAAATACCCATCTGGGGTGGCGACAAAGATGTTCCTGAATTCCAAAACTCCAATGAACCTCGTGACCCGTTCGCTACCGACGTTTTCTATATCGGAAACGCGATTAAGATGGACTTCATCCAGGTCAGTTACCTGCTTTGCCATGTGGAAGTTGGGATTACTTGTGGCTGATTTGAGCTTGACAGGAAAAACGAGGCTTTGAGTTCATGAAACCATTGATTGTCAGTATGATCCAGGCGGACCCAGATAAACGCCCAAAAATGGATGAGGTAGTTGCACGGTTTGATGAGGTCCGGCGGGGGCTCAGTCGGCGCAAGTTACGCTCACGCGTCGTGAATATCGGCGAGGATCTATATGAACGGGTTGTTCGTACCACCTCCCACTGGACACGTCGACTTGGGTTTGTCATTAGAGGGGTTCCGCCCGTACCTCGCCCACCGTCCTAGGTGTGTTGTTTACGAATCCTGCATATCGTCGATCATGTCGTAAATAAGGGCCTTGTCATCGATTGAGATTTTTGTCTTATCCAATCTCCATGATGCACATCTCCCAAATCCGCTGTTACCTTGCTTGCAAGGTCTTGATATTGAGTCGCTTTTCGGTATGCACGTGAAATGAGACCTGCTATCCCCGTAGGTCCTGAGCCAAGTGTCACAAGGGGCCGGGCCTGAGGACGCTTTCCAGGAGTGTGACGAAGAATCTATTAAGCTTGAATGCACCAGCCTGAGAATAGGATCCATACGAACTGGAATGCGACGCAGCGGTACGAGACAACTTGAACGTCAGCCGCGATGTCAGAAGTCACTTGATGGGGAACGGAACGCGCCAGGAATTGCCAGTGAAGCGGGTCTGCTAGCCAGGTACCATAGTATCGGTCAGTTCAAGCGTCGCACTCGAAGCACAGTTATTTGCCCACCTACCAAGGAATCAAGGACAAAGGGTCAGTATAGATAACCCGCATTCTACGCAGAGGAGTCTCTGAGGAAGTCGAACCCGAAGCAGCACTGATTTAGGTTCAGAGATCAGCAGGCCAGTAAAAATATGCTTCCGCTCAGGCTTACCCGGTATGTCGGAGGAAACGTCGAGTTGGCCTGACACTGGCACCGTGTGCCAGCGGTCTCTTAGCAAGCTGCGTATCCCTAGGTCACCCTGCATCTCCACAAGAAAATAGTCGATTTTCCCAGGTCGCATTCACCGGAGCTATCTGTCTCAGCCTCGACAGGCGAATGCCATCGCTGAGAATCCATTAGAAAAGGTACAGTCCTTTGTATTCGATTGCCTGTATGCATGCTACCAAAGACACAGGCAGTCAGGAGATGGGGGCTACGACTTATTTAAGTGTCAAAAATACGGTAGGCCCGGGCCCGGTGTAAAGAGGATATCGTAGTGTCTGACCTGTTGAACGTCGGATGCTCAATGATGTTTCAGAGTCGGTGCGATCCGATTGCTCCAACCTCGGATTCGTCGAGGCTTCAAATTCGTCGCTGCGACGTCGCAGGTCATTGCGAAACTGGACGAACCGGCACAGAAGAGTTCGTCGTTTCACACAATCTGTTCCTTCCGCGTTGCTGGTCGACTCCTCGCAGGATTTCGCCCACTGGCATGGTAAGGCCTTGGAGGAGCAACCGCCCGCTGCTTCTCGGAGTGACGATTTTAGTTGGCGGCGTCCTCGTTAGGTTCGGGCTCGGGCTCTCGACTGTAGGATCAAGCGCTAAATTACGGCTCCTCAGTCGGCCATTTCTCGCACCTATCCGTGATACCCTGGGCCCCGCCGCACTGTATCACAACGCCTCCAAGCCTTAGTGTTCTTGATTCCAGTTTGTCGTTTCATGAGTCTGGCATGGAACTTTGACTGAGCACAAGGTACCATAAATGCAGCAAGTGTCCTAACATCTATGCTCCAAAACACCGATGAAACCGGGGGACGGACGGTGTGCAGCCACCGAACGTCCATCAAAGCCATGTAGCCACCAAAGTCGCTAACGATGTGCTCCCTGACGCTGCTTGTCGTCGTTGAGACTTGAAAAATAAAACCGATGCAAAGAGGCATATCGTCATCCCAGCTTGTGCGTGGTGTGGAAATGGAGTGTCGCATTCAAATGTGCTAAACGTGAATGAGATCGTCTCCTCAGAGACGAATGGACAACGTCTAATTGTCAGACAATCTTCGAGCAAGAAGTGAAGAGAGCTGGGAATGATCATTGTGGGAGTTGTGTTGGTAGTGCAGCCATAGCTTGATTCGAGTTTTTAACGGGACGTTTACGCACGACAATCTTTGGAATCGACTTGTAAATCGAAAGGCATGAAAGTTGGGATGAATGCGGTTTTTGCAAGCTATCGAAAGCTGTAACTGGTGAGGAAGCCATCAGCGCTAGGAAAGGCGTACGAGAGATGCAAATGCCTGAGGTCTCGCATACAACCCAATGCAGCAACGAAGTTGGTCATGCATACCGGTCATGTTTGACTGAAACGGAAGAGGGCTTCGACAACGAACTTTTCCAGAAGGGGCACAGGGCATAGTTGCTTGCGGAAAACAACAGGCTTGAGGAGCTGAACGAGCAAGCATTGCGATAATAGGTCGGGACACAAAAGGAGATGGGTCAGAGCGTTGATTGATGAGAAGACGGGAGTAGCCTAGTACGTGACCATAACGATAACAGTGTTATGTACCTCGGCAGTATCCGAGTCAAGCAAGGTGACCAGAGTCCATCCACAGACATGCATCACGCACTCGAGATAGAAGAGATACTTGCCAACATATTTTACCACCGCTCTTCGCCAGTTTTGAGATTTTATGACGACACAAAGCCCGACCCCGTTCTTGCCGCTTTGGCCAGAACGTGTCCTATCGCGGAGTCATTCTTCCCGAATCTTCGCTATCTCGACTGTGTGTTCACACAAACAACCGTGTTTTTGCTGCGGTCCCCTCTCCCATCCTTAACTTCCCTCTTCATACGCTTCAAGGATTCAAATTTATTCCAACATTTTAGCAACTCGTTCGCCGTATCCGCACCAAATATTAGAAAACTCACCGTTGGCCTTGATTACCATAAAGATGAAGTCACCCCCCAATCCGGTTTTCTCTGTCGCTGGCAGGACCTTCGTTCTGTGGTTGTTAGGCGGATCCTGCTCGATAGGGATTCTATCGAGCATCTGTCCCGCATGCCTGCATTGACCCTTTGACTCATCCCTTTCCTTCCCCAGCTTGAATACCTTGGACTTGGAATCCACACACCTGCACTCGGTCACACGGTTCCTCTCCCATACTCAACTCCCTGCTATCACTGATTTGAAGATCACTGTTCACCGGCGTCCTGCCATGCAGGAACTACGTTCTTTCTGGGATAACATTCTGGGATCCAACGCTGGGCACACCATCGAGAGACTAAGTCTGAATCACATATACGACGACGCGAGTACTAAGCGTGCTGGCCACCTTGGTTTGGAAGACTTGCGGCCATGCGTGGGGTTCAAGCATCTTCTTAATTTTTCGCTCAATATTGAGTACAACATTTACTTGTCGGACAGCGACCTGCTCGCGCTGGCATCTGCGTGGCCCAATCTGGAGCATATCGGAATAAATCGCGATCGCGGCTGGAATTCGGAATATGGTATCACCCCAGGCGGGTTCGTACAACTTTTCGAGGCATGCCCACGGCTCAGTTCGGTCACCCTCCGCCTCGACACTAGAGGGTGTATTGAAGTCCCTCCAAGTGAATCTCCTGCGATCCTCGGGTGGACATTTCCATCTGATATCTTTATCAATGTTCTCGACTCTGCCATCGAGGATGAATCTGTCCCAGCCATAGCAACCTTCTTCTCAGGTCTCGCAACATGCTGCAGCTCGAGATTTTTCCTTCGTTACTGGGATTTTCTGGATTATCCCATCCCGCCTAAACAGGATCTTCGTTGGGACGATGTGCGTCATCGAATGGATGAGGCAATATTCCCGCGCACGCATCACCTTGTGCTGAGTTGCAATTGGATGGGGTCGTCTTACTGATTCGTTCTTGTATCTGCTAGTGATTCAAATCTAAGCGGAGAGCACTGAGTGCGATGTAAAAATGTTGTTATGAACTTATGTGCATGGCAACGCCGTAGGAGATGCACAGTAGTAGTTGCCTCTATCTTTTAGTCAATCTTTACGGAGTCCATGCACCATCTCACATACGGGACCATATCCACCAGCTCGTACTTCTCCCCAACGACCCAAGTATCAAATTGTGGGCTCCGACATCATTTTATAGTTCCACCGGCGGAGCCACAAGTCTCTTTCGGTCCTCAGTGTTACTGGCGTCAACCGTAGAATCGGTCAAATCGTCAATTGCCGATGCTGATGGTGTCCATGTTCTCTTGATTCCGGTTCGTCACATCATGAGCGACTGAGCTAGATGGGCTTGTCAATATCAAAAGGCGAGGGTCAGATACGCCAGTGAGAAAGAAACAACAGACTTTTCTCACCCATTGCGAGCAGATTCTGCGGCTCATTGGCATGTACATTCCTTGTTGCGAAAACCCCATGTGATACGTGCGTTGATAGCGGCGATCACCTGCATGGGTCAGATCAGACGTCCTATGAAATATGACATCTCCAAAAAATGTCTCAGATAGGAGCGAAAGACGTGAAGTTTGGTTGTCAACACGATAGTTTCAGTGTGAACTATGCTTGTTTTTCGTATTTCATCGCGGAAACTGACGGCAGAGCCGCGGGTAATGAAAAAAAAGATCGTGGTGCTCACATTCTCCGATTTGCTCCGGGGGCAGCGGTGGCATTGACGAATCTGCATAACGCGATTCAGAGTCCAATCTCACTAAACCAGATCCTGGAGTACTTGCCTACGGTTGTAGAATTCGCACTTCCTGGCACAGCCGCTTGTTGGTTCTTGTTTCTCCTACTATTCAACCTTGGGTGTTTGCAACTTGACCTGGCCAGCACGCACGAGAGACCCGTGAACTGTGCGTGATGGGCGTGAAATCGGCCCACTTTGAGGGAAGACGCAAAATACAAACCTTGGGCCATCCTGACGTTGGAGTCAGTAATTGGTGGCTGAGGAACTGTCTAGCCTTCCTGGGTCGGCGATTCCCGTCCAAAGGTAGATCTGTTCAGGTTGGCTTGTACTTCATGTGAAGTTGATTTGGCAGAGGAAGGATAAGGAAAGCCAGCGTACTTGCAAAGAAGGGTTGACGAGAGAAAACGGATTTTATGTAAATTACTTGTTGTTGAGTATTTTGATTTGATTGTTTCCTTGCTTATCGACAACAATGTCTACTCAAAAAACGTCGTGGGCAGACGACGTAGACGAGCTCGTCGTAGAACCCGTCAGCGACTACATTGACGAGAACGGGATACGAGTGACTATCGAATACATCATAAACGACGAGGGCAAGAAAGTCAAAGTGAGCATCGCCATCATACACGCTTCCGAGTTGCTCACCGTCTACGTGCAGATCACCCGCAAGATCAAGCGGACGCTCCAGAAATCTATTGTGGAACACACAGTTGCCGAGCGCAAAAAATGGCCGAAATTTGGAAAAGAGAGGGGGAACAAGGAGGGCCCCGATCGCGCTACTACGACGGTCGGGGAGAACGTCGTACTCAAATTAACGGCTGGAAACAAGGTGCGCCCCCGATATTGCATCTTGGCTTTCTTCCGTGATATTTATCTATAACTCAGTCTTCAGAAATCGAACAGACTGCAGAACAGAATATGAAGTCCGAACTTGCGAAAGCGGGTGCTGGCAAGGTTGCCTGTCGATTGTGTAAAGGAGACCACTTTACAGCCAAGTGTCCATACAAAGACTCCCTTGCGGGCCTCGAGACAGCCGAGATACCATCTGCGGATGACTTTGCTCCCGCCGCCGATGCGCCTCCTGCTGCTTCGTCCGGCGGCGGCAAGTATGTCCCGCCATCAATGCGTGCAGGTGCTCGCGGTCCTGGAGAGTCGATGAACCGCGTGGGTGGCCCTGGTTCACGGGAAGATCTCCCCACGCTCCGTGTCACGAATATTTCAGAAGAAACACAGGAGAACGATTTGCGCGAACTCTTTGGTGCATTTGGCCGTGTGGCAAGAGTTTATGTGGGTCGGGACAGGGAGACGGGTATTGGCAAAGGTTTTGCTTTCGTCAGCTTTGAGGATAGGGCGATTGCACAACGCGCGATGGAGAAACTGAACGGAAAGGGTTATGATAACTTGATTCTAAGTGTCCAATGGTCCCGTAAGTGCTAGCAGTCTTGATCTTCCTATTCCCTTAATGACGATCATGTTGCAGAGCCAAGACCGGAAGGACGATGAGCATCGAGCAGTTTCATATTTATCAGATCTGTACTTGTTGAAGTTCCTGGTGTAGGGCACAACCAGTAGTCTGTTAGTGCACGTTTGTACATCGACAACCCTAGCAACTGCAACCTCGGGCGTGGGCAGTCACGGTCACGATTGATATACGAATCGTGCCAGTACCAGTCTCCGTACACGTTGAACCAATACGCGGATGCAACCAGTCGCGTACATCGTTTCGGAGGAGCTAGTCAGGGTAAGCATGTTTTCGTACTCAACTGTCGACGTCCACCATTGATCCCGAGAACACTCATAGGTGTCATCTCTGCTACCTTCGAATAGAAACCGCTCATTGCTGGTGCATTCCTTGGTCAGCGCATTCGGCTTGCAGTCATTGGCTCTTCCCGATGGCCAAAAGTGTATCAAATTCATTCGCCCTCGGAGAGCAACTAGCAAGGAGCTTTTATCCTATCACGCCCGCGACTACCTCGACTATGCGCTGAACCCTTCCAACGACTACGAAGATCAATCTCAGGTTGTCGAGTTCGGGCTGGAGGACGTACGTGCGCTTTTATTATTCCACGGTTTTGTTCTACGCGCTGATACCGGGCGTATGTAGGATTGCCCACCATTCAGAGGAATGCATGACTACATACCACTCGTCGCGGGGGCAACATTGACAGCTGTCGATGCCATTAAGGAGGGTCCCTGTGATGTTGCTATTTGCTGGGACGGAGGCAGGTCAGCTACGGTTCGCCGAGTGCTCTGCAATAATTTTTCATATTCCCCGTGAATCCACTCCAGACACCACGCTCAAAAGTCTCATGCTTCCGGGTTTTGTTACGTGTCCGATTGCATCCTCGGTATCCTAGCTCTGAAACGGATCCCACCCTCTCCGTCGTCCACGTCCCCACGCAGGTCTCGCGTGATGTATCTGGACTTGGATCTGCACTTTTCAGATGCAGTCTCACATGCCTTTCACACTCCAAGTTTCACTGCGGTTTCTCAGGTTTTGGTATAGTAAAATTTGATTCACCCGCCGGGCTGTTTTAACACACAAGCTTATCGCACTTTAGACGTTCTCCATCCACCACGCTACCCCCGGTTTTTTCCCAGTTTCTTCCCTATCCGCGTTACCGGATCCAGACGATCCCTCCTTTGACCCATTTACGCTGTCTCTCCCACTTCAAAGAGGTGCTTCTTGCCGGACCTTTACCCGAATATGGCCCATCGTCGAGAGCGTCAAGGATGCCTTGCAGCCAGACTTTATCGTAGTACAATGTGGCGTGGATGGACTCGCAGGCGACCCCATGGCGACTTGGAACTGGTCGATCGGTGGTGTTGGGTCGTTCGGATGGTGCATTGATCGAATACTACATGGCTGGTCGGGAAAAAAGCTTTTGCTCGGAGGCGGTACGTACCACTGTCTACATTGTGACGTCGTGCTCAGACAACCTTGAAGGAGGATATAATTCCCCGAATGCCGCGCGCGCTTGGACCTTTCTGACGTCAGTTGCAGTAAGTGACTTGTCTTTGTTGTCTGGCGGGACGGCCGTCTCATCATAGTTTGTTCAGGTGGGCAGGCCACTCTCTCTGGACGTGGAAATCCCTGACCATCGCGCATTCCCCTTGTATCAACCCTCGTTTACGTTGGACGTCCCTGCTGGTAACATGCAAGACCAAAACTCGTCCGACTACTTGAGACAAATTGAAGATGTATTTGGAAGAGTGCAAACTGTACTACAACAGCGACTTTCTGGGGATAATCCCTCATAACACACGACTAGTGTGGAGGGCTCCCCCTCCGCAAGCTCACCATGATATAGATGCGCTGTATCATCAAGACGGCGGTCCTCTGTGGGCGTATATTGAACTGGACGACTGTCATACCTTCCTTTGTATACACCTGTGTGTGCGAGCTCGACCTGTACGCCCATACTATCTCAAAACTCCATTGTATGCCTGTTCTGTTTTGACCTTTCGCTCCCTACAGAGCGGCATGCGCTGAATGGTGAACCGTGGTGACGTGACCCTTTCAGACGAATGGCGCGACCTCCCCATCGAGCAACAAATGGCTTGGCGAATACGCATATCCATCATGTTTAACCTCACCTCTAGCAGTCTCACGCCGTCATCACGGTGGAAGACTATCTTCCTCAACACAATATATTAGTAGACGTGGAATCGACCGACGGTAATTGGAACGTCGACACCTGCCATGTCAATGCATCACGTTCCTCCAGCAATGATCTACGATTTGCCATTTTGTTCAAAAATTGCTGGCTTTTCATTTTAAATACGATGCGTCCTCTCCAGAGAAGGTTAGACCAATTATCGGAGCTAGTACTCACATTGCAGTAGAATACCGTGACCGACATTACTCATTCGTTCTCACTCGATCCCTTCAAGCGATCCTCAATGGGTCCTCTATACCTCTGCTTATTCCCTCCACGCTGCTACGCATGCGCAAGTCGGTTCAGTGCTACCGCAACTCGTCCTTCCGCATCCCATCGTGACGCGCACGCTCTGAGTCAGCAGTCCAACTTTTTGTGTGTGTCACGTTTGACCTACCGCGGCAGCATTCCTGCACCGTGCCATGTCTCCGCCTATATCGTCATTGATCTCAGGGGCATCATGTTTCACTGCCTGACATGGAGGTTTCTCTTGAGATCTATTAATTCATTTACACTTCGTGTTCGGATCATAGAGGGAAGCAGGACGACAACATCAACGCCCCTTCTTTGATCTAACTGATTTCAGATATGTGGCGGATTCGAGAAACCGGGAATAATAACCCCGGGATGATCCAATTTCGCGCCTGGACCACAGGTATGGCTTAGAATGCTTGAATACCGTAATATGCTTTCAAATCACTCCCTGTAGGAGCTGCTGTGCACGCCTGCTGTTGGCCGTGTTCACTTTCCAAGCTGATTCATCCTGTTGAGTCCCG